>VWPW01002599.1:230303-291772 GCA_013389825.1 Crypturellus undulatus | reverse complement strand
TTTTTTTTTTTTTTTTTTTTTTTTTTTTTTTTCTTCATTTCCCAGCTGCTCTCTGCAGCCTGGCTTCAGCTGCACAAGGGAGACACTCTGCTTTCCAACCAGGAAGCTGTGTCTCCCTGTGTCTGCAGTGGGGCTGGGGCTCCAATCAGACCTCACATATGCAAGTGATAATTAAAAATTGCCCTTTCAGTTAAGAGAGCTCATGCACTCAGTGAGAACAAGCAGCAGAAAGCTGGATAAAGCAGAGGCACAGTTGCATAGCAAGTGATCAAGAAAGAACCATGTGGTTTAGGGTACAACTCTGTATTTGGAGAGAGAGGATAAACAAGCAAGTGGAGAGGTCACTGCTGACGGGCTCGGCTGTGCCTGCATTTGCACTGACCAATTCTGTGGCTGCCGTTCATGCATGTCCGCAAGCGCAGTGCCTCATCCTTGCACAACCCTGCAGGTGAGAGGTGCTGCATTCACACGCTGAGCGCGCGTGCCTGGGACAAGAGGTGAAGCTGTGCTGCGGGTGCCAGAGAGCCCAGGAGGTGGCAGGGCTCCCTCCGGTGCAGCTCCTCTAACCTCTGCTGCTGAGGCTGGTCCTCCCAGCGAAGCCCGTGAGTTCTCCCCTTCTGCAGAGCTGCTGCAGCCTACCAGGTGCTCTCCCTGCTGGGGTGACAGCCAGGGTAGGGGAAGCACTTTCGCTCTAGCTAAGCTGTTCTGGAAAATTGTTTTCTTTTTGTCCTCATTCTAATTTTAAACCTCGGAGAAAACGCAGAACACACTGCCCCGTCCACACACATGCACAAGTCCGAAGTCCAGTGGGCTAAGATAGGTCTGGCATTGCAGAGACTGTACAAACAGCAGCAGGGGAGGGAAGAGGAGCTGAAGGGCTCCATCTCTCCACTAGGTGCCCGAGGGTTTTGGTGTTCTGCATCTGTCTGACCCCAGCCAGTGCCCATAATGTCCGTGGTGACTGGGGCTGAGCAGCACTTACATGTTTTAGCCTCACCTCTCTGTTCACTCCATTTGGTTGATTCTCTGCTTTTGAATGCATTTGCTGGGCTTGCAGTAATGAAAGGCAAACCAAACAGCATTGGTGTGACCTACAATCTGGTACTTTTGATGACTGGATAAGATTTTATGTTCAGAATTCAAGATTTTGGGAAATTTCATTAGAAAGATGTTGATGAGTTCGCAAGCAATAGGAGTAGTGTATTTTGCGTATGTGCCCTTTTTAACAATACAGGCAATAATGTTGCATAATTAATGGTGTTCTTTGCACTTTGTCCCAGGCCCTTATTTTCAACATCTCCTTCCTCTTATCCCCAAAACACCAGAATTGCTCCTTTATTCACCTACATATCTAGGTAGAAAAGTATATGAGTTAAGTTGGACCTTGAAAATCAGGCCTTTTAGGTTTAGAATCTTTCTACAATGAGGCAAGGCGCTGGCTCTGGTAGAAGGCAGATGCTTCCAAAGGGACTATCATCTCTCACACCTCCCCAATGTCTTTCAGAGTTTTGTCTGTTCAGAGTCTGGTTGAGGAATAGACACTGTACTTGCAGCAGTGTATAAAATATATTCAGTGCACAAAAACTTATATGTTCCCTGAGCATTCCTAAAATAGATTTTTCCATCATTTGGGGTTGCATGCAGAACCCTTGCTGATGAGGTCTGGGAATCTGCTGATAATGTGCTCATTAGAAGGGTTTTTTTTTTTTAAAGTGGCCTTCAACGCCCATGAGTTTTGAGCTCTTTCTAAAACTCACACTAAGCTTCTGATATCAAAGTCACAAAAAGTAAACCCTGACACCTTGTTAGATCCCATTTGTCCACTAAAAGCAATTCTCCATCTAATATCCCTGCTGGCCCTCTTCTCTCAATGTGATGTCAAAGTAAAAATTAATACACCACCCACCCCAAAATCTCCTGAAATTTAGAGCTGGGTGGAACAGATGTGAATGTGTTTTTTACCTATCTATCCCAGGAATGTGTCCTACCGTCTCTGCTAGTTTGCATGTACGCAGGCAAAGTGTCCTCAGCAATGACGTACGCTGAGAAGAAATGTGGCTGTTGGCGGTGTGGGGAATGCTAAGGATGCCATAACAGGAAGTAAGGAGACATAACACATCCAAGTGGGGTAACTGAGGCAGGCCCAGCAGGAATGCTATTAAATTACCCCTGTGGGATTTGGCTGAGACACCAGGGCTTGTTGAGCTAAATCTCTCCTCAGAAGGAGGAAACGGTTGGAACTGGTTTTGCTGTTTTTATGTTGTTTATCAGATAGGGCCAAATGGCAGCAACAAACATTGCGGTTTGGGGAAAGTGGTATTTCAGCACATTCCCTGGCTTCTTCTCAGTGGCCTGAAGAGGGAGAAAGGGCGAAGGAAGGTTTCTCTGGGTGCGCTGGCATTTGTTGTGTCTGACGGGTAGGAGATGGAGCCACCCAGTGAGTTTCCCCAGCAAGTCCAGCACTCAGCAACATGGGCCACAGCCAACAGTGTCAGCATGTACATTTTGCTTTGCGTATGCTCTCAAATGCAACACAAAACCTGTCTACTTTGGCCAAGAAATGGGCCCAAGTCCATTGAGTTGCTTCCATAGAGACCCAGGGATGATGATGAGGTGGCACCAGCAGCATCTGTAGAGTCAGCCCAGGAAAATACTATTGACTGAAAATTGTGCGTTGAAGCAAATTTGTGCAAGCTTACAGGGCCCTTGTTTGGCTAATTCTTTAAAGTGGTCAGGAATTTCCCTTTGAAATCCTCCCTTTTTTTTTTAAACGTGAACATGCTAATTGCTGCAAAGCAAAACTGTCTGTAAGAAAAGATGAGTTTCAGTGTCAGGGAATGTAAATAGGTTCTTGTCAGTTGTTTCAGCTTTGGGGAATCTTGTGCCAAAGATATTTTAGATTACAGAGTGAACTTGAAGTAAAAAGAGATAAAAATGGATGGTGAGAGGTAAATACTGAAACGTGACATTTTGTTTCTATTGATCTGTTCTGGACTTATTTACAATAATTCAGGTTTTGGTAAAGCTTTCTGACCTTCTGAATTTCTGAAGTTCTGACTTCATCCTGATTTGAGAAAGAGAAAAAAAAATGTGTTATTCTGAAAATTTTCATAGGATAGGAAGACACAGCTTCCTATTTACTCTATTGATAAACTCGCCATGCAGTAAGTAGGTTGCTTCATAGCAATTTGTACATTGAGACAGAGTAAGAAACATATAGGACCAGGACTGCAGCTCCTCTTGTCTAATATCCAGCTCTTATGGAGATTGGCAGTGCTGCAAGTCTTACATGATTTCTGAGCAAGAAGTAAGATTTCTTCCAGTCCTCTATGTAATTCAGAAGTCAGGATGTTTACCTAAAAGTTTCCAGACTATATGGACCGTGTCAGAGCTTTGAACTTTGCTGGAATTTCTGAGGTGGCTGAATGTGGGTGTCAATTCACCTCTGAGCAAAGGGTTCAGGTGGATCTCCATTCATATTCCTGTGCTTATCCTTCCTCCTTTTGAGTTGTCACCTCCCCCAAAGATGCTGAAGTCAGGATTCAGCTGGAAACTTTGCTATTAGAAGAAGAAAACTGCCTCACAGTTCCGTCTTTTAACATTGCATGAACTTGGGAGTGCTGACTTTAGTGGAAACTTGTTTTTGCCAGTGCTCAAAACTGCTTTAATGTTACTGAAGGTCCACCAAGGCAGTAGACCTGAACTTGCTAACATCATTTCTTTGACTTTAGACTCCTCCTCCCCAAAATGCCATTTTCAACTGCTAACCCCGAAAGAGCTCCTCAGCTGCTCCCCACTCACCCCCATGCTACTGGCAAGTGTGAGATATTCTGGCTTTTTTTTTCTTTTAGATAACTGAATTAGATATTGTGTCTGCTTCTGTTATTATATAGCAATTATCAAGTTAGACACAACCCAGAAACATTCTGGGTCTTTCTGGTGGTGCACAAATGTGATCTTGCTTTGGGTGGCAGTAGGAAGAAAGGGAAAAGCAAGTTAACATCACTGTTGCCCAAATACCATGAAGCAGAGCCTGGAGGACTCCTTGATCCAAAGCAAACTCTTTCCTCTGTGCCCCTATGGAGTTGGCAAGCAGAGATGCCTCTAAGCCATGCAGCTTTTCAGCTGAGTGCTCCTGCAGGAGAAAGCCAAGAGACTCTATAAAAGCTGGGGCTCAAAACATGGCCACAGGGAAAATGACTCTCCTTTGGCTCATTAACTCCTGAAAAGACTTTAGCCAGGCTAGTTTCCAAACAAAAAAATCAAAAAGCCTATTCAGTGACACTGTGACAAGCAGCAGACTAGTAAGGTATAACCAGAGGGCTTAGCTACCTTCCTAACCATTGTCCACCCTTATTAATGGTTAAACATGCTTTCTTCAATTGCTTGCTGTTTCTGGCCAATTCAAACCTTCAAAGTGGGAGTGAGAGTGAAGAAGGGAGGGAAAACAACTCCAAAGATCTCCTTGTATCTCATTTAAAATTGTCCCTCAGGTTACCTCTATATGGCATTTGCTTTTATGTTAAGAGATAGGAATTTAGATGTGAGTTCAGAAGTATATGAAAGAGCAAGACCCATAGCCTTGTCTTGAAGGGGGTGATGTAAATGGACATTTTTGTCTTAACACCCATCCTTCTTACTATCTCAGAGCCTCGGTTTTCAGCTTATTTATCTTCAGTTTCCTGGAGTCTTCTTAGAAACCAGAGTCTGTCTTGCCCACAAAACTCGCCCAACCAAACTTGCCCAAGTCAAACCTGAGGGTAGCTGAGCACTCAAACAGCTTGTCCAGAGAGGAAGTCTTCATCCTTAGTGATATATAAAACTGGGCATGGGTCTGAGCAGTGGTCTCCAGAGATGCCTTCACACCCAACTATCCTGTGTGAAAGCCACACAAGGAATTGGTAGTGGAACAGAAGACTGGGTGGGGATTTTCACATTTTACATGCCTATCTTGACTATGGTGCTGCGATTCTGCTAACATTTCTTGCAGTTTAGCATCAAGGCCTTCCAGCATCTCTTTGAATGTGGTCCTTGGTCACCTGCTGTTCTTCTAGCATATGTGAAAGGAAGCTCTGCCAGCCACATACCCACAGAGATGTGCTCTCAGAGCTCCTGCTGAGCCAGCGATTGCAGGCCTTTGCTGTGCACCCTGCAGGCACCCCTGCACAGCCCAGCTGGCATCACTGGAGCTCCATATCATATGGTCACCAGGATCTCTGAGCAGGTAACTCTGCCCACAGGCCTAGCTTGGCTGCTGAAGTCTCTGTCCTTTACTGAACTGAAACTACATAAGAGTGAAATATTTGCTCAACCAAGTCTTGTGGACTTTTTTTTTTTTTTCTTCCTGTTACAGTCAGTGCTTAGTTATAATTAAGTTAAGTCTACTGCCTCACTGTCCCTTCTGGCTAATAATCCTAACGTTTTATTTGAACTAGGTATGTGTGAACCTGCTCAGATAGTATAAGACCCATATCCAACCTTCACCTGAAACTTGAACCAAACTACACTTGACTCTTCTTTCAAGTTTGAAAAGTTCAGTCAACATTTTCTTCAACTTTCGCATTCCTCTTCCCTCTTTGGGATTTGACTGGAGGTAAAGGCACTGAAATACTCTGAGGAATGCTGCCTTGCAGTATTTCTAACCTTGCTGAAACCAGTATTTCTGATTTTAGTTAACTCTTAATATTTTCAGGCCAAAGAAACACTGTGCAAGGTTCAAACAGATATCCAGGCCAGGCTCTTCAAATGCTATAATTCACAAGTAATAAATCAAAAATTTCCCTGCCTACTTCAGTGGCAGCAGACCCACTGACAGAACTTTTGGGACTAGCATTTCTTATTGTTTTGTCTACACCAAGAGGCTGAACATTCATATTTCACATAAACCAAACATTAACAGAGCTTTTGGCACTGAATGAAGAGATTAGTTAATGGAATTAAAGACCTTCAGGGGCTAAACTAGAATTACACCAAAACAGTTCAGGTACATTCAGGTCTGATCTTAGGAAGAGAAATGCCATCACACACGTCGGGACCAGCATTTCTAGCAGTGTTCTGTGAATTTTTCAAACAACTCTGTGGGTTTTGTCTTTCTTTTTTCCCTTGAGGTCAAAACATCAAATTATCAAACCTTGAGCTTTTTCTAGGATTAAGTTTTATTTTGTTTTGTTTTTCCAAATTATATTTTGTTTTTGTCCATGAAAAAAATGTTGGCATTTTGGCATCAAGTTTTGAGAGGGGAAGAAATGTTACCATTTAAATAGGCTGGAATTACCAGTTTCTGCCAGTTTCCATTGTCTGCATTTGGCAGCAGCCAACACTTTTGCCATAAACCTTGCTGGAGGTGAGATGATGTAGAGCACTTGTGGTAGTTCCTCAGTAAGACGTGGTCTCAATAACCTGACCACAAGGACAATCCTGAGGTTTTCTCTGAGTCTATTCCTAAACTGCTCTGCTGCTTAATTATCTTCATGCTGTCTTTTTCTTTTCTTCTCTTTCTGCTCTTTTATCAGGAAAGCAGTCTGATTCACATGAAGTAGTTCAGTTAGAAGATGGGCTGATAGGAGTGCTCCAGCATACAGAGACCAATCACAGAGCGTAAATTGGAACTCCTGGTTTGACTTTCCTATTCAGCCCCATTTTACTGCCCTATCCTATCCCAGCCTTCACCGCTCTCTCCACACCATGTCAGTAAAAGAACAAATCAACCAGAGTCTCATAAAAAGTAAGAAAGCAGATACATGTAAGATTCATACCAGCATCCTGTTCTCTAAAGGAATAAGGGGTTTGCTGGTTGATACCGTTTCTGTAGTGAGACACATATATCTGGTTGGATGCTGTGTAGAGCAGGACCCTTGTCTTTGTGAAGCAAGAGCTGAAAAGTTTAGTTATTGGATATGAAAGCAGCGATGCCACCGGTGCAATT
This sequence comes from Crypturellus undulatus, assembly GCA_013389825.1. Classification (NCBI taxonomy): domain Eukaryota; kingdom Metazoa; phylum Chordata; class Aves; order Tinamiformes; family Tinamidae; genus Crypturellus; species Crypturellus undulatus. Next base: position 284,847 of record VWPW01002599.1, on the reverse strand, counting down.
GAAATAGCCCCATGTGCAACAGCTCAGCTCCAGGCAAAGAACAGGAAAATCCCTAAGGATGCCTCTTTGCTCCTTCACTGTCTGCTTCTAATTCTTGGCTACAAGAGGGTGCATCCTCTGGTGATCTTGGCCCTAAGAGTACCAGCTGCCCCTCTGACTTTCTACACACTCTGAAACCAAATCAAAACTGTCCTGTTGCCAGGTGTGCTCTCAGAAGGTGGCTCATCTCCACTTTGTTGGAGTTTAGGTTGTTCAGGTAGATTTTTGAGCCTACCTCACAAACGGGGCAGTTTGTTCCTTTTCTCATCTCATCTTATCTAATTGCTCTTTATTCCTTTCCCACTTGAAGGCTCTTCTGTCCCTGTCACTGCCCTGCCTATGCTGGTTGTCAGCACCTCCAGTTTGGCCATAATGCCCAGTGTGTTGTAGGAGGGGAGCTCATCTCTTAGCCATGTTGTCATGAGTGGTGTCATGGAGGCATCCTACAGATACCTCCCAGACTCAAAATCTGTCTGTATCTACAAATCAGTGATCCTAAACAATGTTCTTCCTTGACTGCTACTTCTGACCAGACTATGGGCTAGTTTAGCTAGTAAAGATTTTTTCTAACAATACTAACATGAAGAAACGAAGACTGAACAAACCAAAACACAACAAGTGCCCAATTGCCTCTTTATCTGGCTGTGTTTTATTGGCACAAGCTAAAGAACTTCATGGTGCTGGGAGGAATGTGATAGAAGTTCTTTGTCTAATAAATTATTTTGGCCCAGTCTTTCCTAGGGAGAGAAGGCGTTAGACCAGGCAGGCATGGGTTCTGCTCCGAGCTCTGGCACTGACCTGCTGAGTGACCTTGGACAACTCACTTCACCTCCCCTGAGCTTCTGTTTCCCCTCCTATCCTTTGTCTGCCTTGTTTATTTAGACTGTCAACTGCTAGAGAAAGGAATTCAGTCTCTGTGGCTGTTTGCAGATTGCATAGCATGACGGGAGCCCAAACAGACTTGCTCCTGGGAGGCACTGTAGTAAAAATTAATAATCATGATAAAAGCTATCATTGAATAAGCAAATGTTTATAAGTTCTTACCTATTAACACTGAATTAAGTGCCATTATTGAATTACCAAGACATTGCTGTCAAATCAGAGCATTTGTCCGGAGGCAGTGACTTGTTTTCTTCTTTTCTGTGGCCACTCTGAAGGCCCTGTCTTCCAGCCCCATGGATTTTGGCATCTTCTTCTCCACTGCCCAGCAGCTGTACAGTGGGAGGAGTGGGAAGCATCTGCCAGAGAAAGGGAGAGTTTGTTAGAGGTAATGAAGAAGGCTCTATTTGGGTTCCTCCCCCTCTTGAACATCTGGCCAGATAACACTTCTTCTGAGAAAGATTTGAAGAGCGGGAGAGGCCTCCTAGAAAGGGCAGAGAAACACTCAGCTCAGAGACGGTTCAGAGCTGAGAGGCAGAAAGGCTCAGAAATGACGAGAAGGATAACACAGCCCATCACCCATAGGTCACTGGGGGAGGGATAAAACCAAGGGCAGCAAAAAGCAGAGGGACTGATTCTGTTCTGGTGGAAAAAAAAGCGAGTCTCAATCATAGAGGGAAGAGTTCTATCTTCTAAAGGCACAAGGCTGAGTGTCAAGCAGGGAATGTGATGGCCAATTCTGGCCAGCTTTGTAGAAAGGGAGGCTGATGAGTATCTGTCGGGAGGGAAGCATGAAGGAATAGAGCTGGGATCATGCTCTAATGCTGATGGTTGGGAATCTGGGGATATGCAGGCAGGTTGGTGTGCATCTCAGGTGGGTTGTGTGGACTCCTGGGGTAGACCTCTTGTCTCTCCACTGCCTATAGAGAGAGGGAGCAAGAACAAACAGTTCATGCATGATGTTGCCTCTAGATGGCTAAATATGGGTGAGATGAGTCTATCTGTAAGGCCAGATACTCAGCAACCACTTTCAGGTGACTGCTGCAGGCTTGAAATCCATTTAACCATATGGATGATAGCAAGAGGCATAATAAGAAACTTGTCATTGACTTTTTGCGGCTGTGGAGGAGACCCCATTCTTGCCCACTCCTGCACTGCAATAGCTATATCAGTTCTGTCATTGTGCTGTTCCCACCATGTGTGACCTGCTGTGAGCATGCAGGGACATCAGGACATGACAAGATCGGCATCACGTGCACTACAGGCCTTTCCTCAGCAAGAATTAAGGGCAGATTGTTCCTGTAATGCACTATAGGCCACTTTCAAAAAGCAGAAAACCAGCCACTCTTATGTCTGTGGCTAGCAGCTGGGAGCTTCCACTCGTGCATTCATCTGCTTTTAACGTCTTGGAAGAGACTTGAATATGTCACACAGGCCTGGCATTGGCTTTCTCAAGCTGGTTGTTTTACTCTGTGGAGGGGTCTTCTGGGAGTAGTGCAAAAAGCAGGTTCTGTAATGATGCTTTTTGATTGACAGGACTGGAGGGCACACACTGCCTGTTGTTAGGGGAAAAAAACTAAACAAACCATTAAGCAATCCACTAGAGGCCAATGTAGGATCGCTCCATCCAGCGTTTTTCTCCAGTGCCTTGCCCTTTTCCATCTCAAACATGCGGGCTTTCCATGGCTCTGCTTGCAAAAACCCTGTCCCGCTTGTGCCTGACTAGTCCTGGGTCCTCCTTGGGGGCTGAGGTACTTTTACTCTTCACAGCTGAGAAAATGTTTGCAGAGGCCACTTAAGAGACATCCTTTCAAGAGACTTGGAGAGAGGCTTTGAGGCCACTTTTTTCTGTCGTGTAAAAGCAAGAGCTGCCAGGAGGGTGAGTCAGTTGTGCCAAGCACAGTGATGTCTCTGTGGCATTGGTGTAGTCTTGGTGTAGTCTTTCCCACCCCGACAAAACCTGGGAGTGGGGAGAGGCTCCTTGCTATCTTCAAAATGCATTATGTAGCACGAGGCAAGCCCAGACTGGCCAAAAGCAGAGAGTCCGCCTGTCCTGAATTTTCTTCTTCCAGCTCTGAGATTGCACTTCAACTGAAGCTCAAGGAATTTGGGAGTGGGAAGAGTCCACATGGATGAGCAACATTGAGGTACAGGGTGGACCAGAGAAGGGGACCGTATGTGTAGGGCAGTTGAGGGGCTTTACAGCCCTGCTTTTCATTACCTCATCCAGTTCACTGCACACCCAGAGACTGCAGTCACACAAAGCAGGTTAAGGGCAGTGGCTTCATGCTTAAATATACCCAAAAAAGAGAAAAATATGTGTTTCAAAGCTTGCAGGTTGCTGCTAAGCTCCTTTCCGTGGCTGTCGCTGGTGCTCAGAGACCACTGCAGACATGCAGTTGCCAGGGTCTGAAGGGCGAAATTCCTGCGTCTCAGTCTCCAAATTCCTCAAATAAGTCCCTCCAATTCTTATGTTTTCATAAAGACATGGCCTGCTGCCGGGTGACCTGGAAGAGGCATCGTAGTGCTTTGTCAGCACGCTTGCCGCACTGCAGAAGCAGAGGACCAGCTTGTCTTATTAATCATTTAAAAAGTGGGGAGGAAAAAATAAAAATAAAAAGCACAGTTCTGGCTAATTGTAGGAAAAGAAATCAGGTCAGAGTTCATTTTTCTCTCCGCTGCTGCTTCACAGTTCACTGGCTGACAAGGAAAGCAAGATAACAAGGGACGGGAGATAGTTCAGGGAGCAGCCGCCTGGTCCGAGGAGAAGTGGGGGAGCTCGGGTTTCCGACGTGGATGGCAAGGCAGCTGTGCTGGCTGTCAAGCACCAGGATTTGGCGCAGGGGATCCTGCAAGCTGTTCTGCGAGGCAGCGGTGCGTTTCGGACATGGTGGCTATGAGTGTTGGGGCCACTGTCACATGTGTTACCACCCCATAAACGACGGGGTGGGGAGCAACTGCGAAGTGCACGGAGCCAACAGTTGCAGCAGCATCTCCAGCAGAGGCATTTGATTCAATTTCAGTCTCGGGGTCTACCTGCCCTCTCTTTTTTTCCTTCTTAAACATCTATGCGAAGATATAGACTTGAGGTAAGAGTGCGGTCGTGACACATCTTTCTGCTCTAACCCAGGGGACATGCTATGGAAAAGCTTGCAAAACAGGCCTTCCCTCCCTCTATCCCCTACAACCATTTCTGGTACAAGAGGCGAATGCTGAAGTAACCGAGACCTCCTCAGAAGCGTGAGATCCAGCATCATTCATTTTATGGGGCCCTCCTGTGAGAGTAAGCGATTTGTTGCCCTGACTCCTGCTGGGGAAACGCTCCCACAGCCAGAATGTGAAATACAATACAGCACGGGCTCTGACATTCAAGCTGGGTTATTTGAGGAGAGCTCTTTACACGAGGCCTACACAGCACAATCCCAACAGTAATTACGCGGGCTTGCACCATTCAGACTAGTTAAATGCTAACTCCAGCCTGAAACTGCAGCACTTCAGTGCAAAGCGAATGTGCTGCGTCTGGTTTTAGGGATGTAGATAGAGGAAGGGGGCCAGGAAAGAAGGATCCCAACCGGATGCTATTTGTTTATCTCAGATCTCTCATCTGTTGGAGATAAACGGGAGGAGCCACAGGAGTTAGGGCATTTACTTCTGCATATGGGAGCAAGGGACTATGGCAGATGTCTTGGGAAGCTCTTCAGTAATGGTTCTCACAGCAATTCTGATGCTAATACCAGTGTTAAGCTTTCTGCTAAAGAAAATGAATGGATAAAACTCCTCAGTCAAAAATGTAATATGCACCAAAATCACTAGAACTGCATTAATAAGGCTGGAGAGTTTCAAAAGAGTGTGAATTAACAGTGTTAGCAAATTATCACAGGAATACTCTCTAGATTGCTACAAGAAGACAGGCCTATTTGATGCTTGGTTTACAGAGGCAGTTTCCCATCACTTAGTGCTGTGCTTACCAAGTCTAAAACTTCTGATTGCAGCTTGATGTCCAGAAGAGGGAAACTTGACCTCAGGAGTCCTCTACTTCTCTCACCTAACTTGTGGAATATTCTTAGTAGTAGTAGTAGTACATGTGGAAAGACGTGCACACTAGATACCAAACACAACAGTTCAGAACAGGAATTTACAGAAGAAGCCAGAGTACTGGCTTCTCAAGCCAGAGTACTGCTAACGATGCACTTTTTAGAGCATCGTTCAGTCAAAGTGTGGGGAGACATCTTGGCAGACTCACTGGCAGCCTACAGAGCTAAAATTGTAAATTCTGACAAAAATGAGGAACTGAACTGTCTCTCCTGGGCACTCTGACAGGCCACCTCTGGAGGCTGAGTACTGAAAAGGCTGAGAACGTACTCCCTGGTGGTTTTTACGCAGATGCTGGCCAACATCTTGGTGATGCTCTGGTGAGGAAGAAAGTGGAGGATTTCTTGCACTTCTCCCATTTCACTTTCATAAATCTTAGCTTTTTCTCAGCACGTACCTCCATCTGCCTGCATCTTTGCTCTTCTTTACCTTTGATGGGGTATGCAATACGAGGGGAGGAAGATAGGAAGATACACTCTAAGCATATGCCTGAAAGCATGCTGAGAACATTTGACTTGGTGCACTGCCTGGGGTGAGATGGAGAGGATGTGGGTGAACAGAGCAGGGGTTACAGGGAGACAGACTGACCAGCAGCAGGAGCTGAAGAAGGGAGAAAGTAAATGCCATGTGTACCCAAGCTATTTTGGCTGATCTGTTCCTTGAACCAACAGGGGCTTTGTAACAGGCAGGCAGAGGAAAAGACAAGGAGATAGACTCAGTTAATGTCAGTGTATCTCAAAAGAAAAATCACGTGCAATGAAGCGGGGGGGCTCTCCTCTATGCCTCCCTACACAGGCATCACCAAGCCTGCTAAAGCAAGCAGTGCTTCAAATGCTCTGTGCACTTTTCCCATATCCGTTTGCAAAGACTCCTTGTACCTGTTTTTGGATGCCAGCAACTATTCAATATCCTGTGCTAGGAAGCTCAAGCAGGTGATCATAAGAGCCCCTCCTGGTCTGTGCATCTCTCTCTGTGCTAGACATTGAAGCTATTTAGCTTCAGGAAAGTGGTGCCTACAGGTAGGCTCAAAAGCCTACCTGAAAAGATCCTGAAAGGCTTTTTCTTCCTTGATCGAGCTTGTGCTGAGCAGGCAGAGTTCACATAGGGAGGATGAGGTGAGAGAGACATCATTATTCCCCCAAGAAAGTTTAGCCCATCTCCTGAAAGCCACCAAAGTCCTGATCAGATGCTATACAGAGCATCAGATGTATAAAGAAATACGAACAACTCTGAGTACAGCCAGTTCCACAGTGCTCCAAAACATAGAATAACTTCATGGTAAGATGCGTGGGAAGGCAATGTGTATAACTACTTACTCTACTGAAAGACTCTACTGAGTGTAGGGCTATAAACATCTCCAAAGATGACGTCCTCCTGCTCCACAGGAGACACTGCCCATCCCTATCCTTTCCAACGCTTTTCTTCCTATTGCAGGATAATTCCTGATCTGCTTTTGCCATGGAAGTAATAGCATATCACTTTTTTCTCTCTCTCTCTTTTATTTTTTGGCTGGGACATCAATAAGAACCTTTCTTGATTTAGACATGAAGGCTGAGGAAGAAAACAATCTTGTTTTCAGTAAGACAGGGTCTCTTTCTATATTGCTCAATTGTCCATTTGCACAAGGCTTTCTGGCCTCATAGTATCCTGTTTCCCTGGAGAGTACCATCGACATGGGGAGGCGAGGCAGTGTTGGAAGGTAGCCTGAGGATAACAGGCGTTATAAAGAGAAATTTTTTTCCCTGCTGTTTTTGTTTGTTTTACCACAGAGGCTCAGAGGAGCTGGCCAACAGCCTTACACAGCAGGTGCTGCCTGGGAATGCAAGGGGAGCAAAATTCCTACTAAATGGAAGCATTATTTGACACCACTGCCTTTCGCAATCTTTTTCTTTTGTTTCAGACAAACTCCAAAGTCTCCTAGGCTTTGTGGTCAAAGCTGTGTTGGACTCTTCTGCAGGGGAGGAAAGGGAAGTAGTAAGGGTGTCCCCAAACACACCGAAGACTTGGGTGACCGAGCCTTCTGGAAACAATACTGCTGGGTTCCCACAGAAGTAGCAAGAGGGCCAAAGAAAAATCCCTTTTGGCTCCCTTACAGAAGCATTATACCCTTTTTTGTTTGTTTGTTTGTTTGTTTCTGAAGAGGAGGTTGGGTCTGAACACCCTCCCCAAAGTAACTTTGACATTTGGAGACCTCAGCCTAGAGACACAGGAACAGGTCACAGCTCTGCCCAGCCTGTTTCCCCCTCATGCCTCTTGCAAGAGAGAAAGTATGTCCCACAGAAAGCAGAGGCTAATTCTTTCCTTCACCAGACACTTCCCATGTGGCGAAATCATTCAGCTTCCTTCTCTTTTGTACCTCCGCTCCCTGCCTGTAAAAGCAGCAGGAGCCGTGTGGGGCTCGTATATTAGCGACATGGGATGTGCAACTATTTCATAAATGATGGCTCTGTAGAAATACCAGAAAGAAGGAAGTCAGAATTTTCCAGAAATGACAGGCTTTGCCATGGACTTGAAGTCCAATATTGTTTTACAAGCAGACAAGCCACTGCTGTCCAAATGTTCTCCTCATACCAGCAAAAATGAGGTCTCAGAGAGAAACTTGTTTTTCCAAACCTTATATTTTGATACCTTCAGTTCATGAAATGAACCAGAAAAAGCACCCAGTGATAGTTAATTTTGAGAAGCACGTGAACATAGAGTTAACTGGCCTTGTCTGCAGTGGTTAAGTGCATTCATCTTGCAATTCAACTTGAGCTAAGGGACAGCCAATTTGTTTTGCTCTGCGCCTCGCGTGCTGGGGTTGTTCTCTCTGACAGAGCCTCAAAGTGCTCTTACAAGGCCAGTGCTGTTAATAATAAATGATATTCTTCCTCAAGCCTCGTTCTGTAATTCCCGGGAAACCAGCAGTTCCATCTACCCCAGCTTGGATGCTGTTACACATCGCAGTATGAAATACAGCCACATTCCTTAGCTCTAATTCTTTACAGTCACGTGGAAAGGATGCTGAGCAAGATTGCACAATTAATTTCAAAGCTGGCAAGTGTGACTTGATGGTGTGAGACACAGCTCTGTCTCCACGTCCAGAAGGAGATGGGGAGATGGTTATGCTCTACAGTGCACCTGTGCAGCAGCTCTGTGCCAAGGCTTGCCGGAGCCCTTGTTTCAGTGAGCAATGTCAGGTCATGCTTTTCATCAGCAAATTCAATTTCTGATAATTTTTCTAAATGAAAATAATTTGGAAAATGTTTTTTAAAATATCCTAAGCTCTCACACCAACATTTTCTGATTTTCCTTTTCCCTTATTTGGAGGAGTGTTCTCTGTATTACTTAAGTACAAATAATAATGTACGTAGTTTTTGCAGTAAGTTTTTAGATGGCCCAGTCTACAGTATCCCATGACATGAGCCCTATCTCCCATTTTCTTTTTCCCTAGATACTTGACTCACAAATTCTTTGATACTTCAGCCTTTTGTCAAGATGATGGGCAGAAAAAAAATGGTACAGAACCAACTGCTGGATGTGAAGCCAAAGAAAAGCACAGTTTTTATTAACGTGAGTTTCTAAGCAAGTAAAGTGATAGAGTCTCTTACTTTTGATAAGGTCCCAACCATTCCCATATCTTGATATGACCAGAGCTGGATATTTTTCTGGAAGAAACAGCAAAGCTGCTGGGCTCAGTACTGGGCTAATTGGCTGCAATTGAATGGCTTTGGAATATAGGAAGTTATACCAGATGTTCTAATGGTTTCTGCTGGCCTAAAACCCTGTGAATCTATGAATGGGTTTCTGAATCTGTGAAATCCCAAGTCTTAAGAATACAAACATATGAGTAGAGTTATATTTCTGGCCTCCAGATCAGAAGAAAGATATTGAATGTGCATTGTTGCGATAAATCAAAGAAGCAGCTAAATCTGAGCAGCAATAAAAGTTGACTGCAGATCTTTGTGCAGAAATTGGTCATATGTCATGTCAGGACAAGGTTCACAGAAGTGATTTCTCAACATCTGAAATGACTGCTTTTTGGAACAGCTCCGTCCAAACCCTGTGGTGGAGATCCTCCTCTGGACTTGATCCTCAGTACCACACAGGGATGATCAGTGTGGCACTGAGTGCTGTTGACCGCAAAGTAATTAAGACGGGCATCCCTACCATGAAAACAAGCAGTGAGACATTCAAGTGTAGAGAAAGGGGTTTTGTTTGCTGCGTTTCTTTTAAGGGGAAGCTCATCAAAACTGAGGAAACTAAAATCCATAGTCATCAAGACACAGCCATGGTCTAAGCACGGTCACACCAAATATGTGTCCACCCACTCCCCTCCTCTCCTGCTTGCCCCTGAAAAAAGGAGGAAGGGCAAAAATGAAAAGAATGAAGGGATTATGATGCTTTCTTATCACTTAATAGTATTTTTAAGTAACCTGACTTGCTTCAGCAAGAAGCTTTGAACCTACTGAAGGGACAAAGCCCCAGAACTGAATTTGGGAGATGTGGGTTTGAATGCCACTGCTCAAACGATTTGTGGCTGGAGCATCCTTGTTTCCCTCCCTCGCTGCCTGTCTCAGTGTTGCCTCCACATCGGGAAGTCATTGGAGCGGGCAGGAGTCATCTCGAACCATGTGCACCTCATCAGCGCAAGGCGTCGTGATTTAATGGGAGCCTGTCAGCGCTCCTGTGGGATGGACCATCAGGCACCGCGGTGCCAGACTCCCGCCTCCGTGCCGCGGGGTGTCAGAGCCTGGCTCAGTGAGGAGGTTTAGATGGCCACTTCAACACTGCTCATGAGACCAAGCAAACTTCCTCTAGCAAATGGAAACCTCACCTAAATGAAACGGACAGAAAAAAAGCATATGTGGGCTAAATTCTCCAGTGAAGCATCGTTATTATATAATGCCGAGCTACATGCACCGGGCAAAGTACTGCATTTCGTTGGCAGAAGGCCCGCTGATACTCGAGCATCACTGCCAATGTCACGCAACACTGGGCCAAGTAACAAGTATGGCAATATCACCAAGCAGTACATAATGCCAATGACAGTGGAACTAATGCAGAGGCGATTATTCTTACATTATTCAACACTTCCAATTGCTTTCTGTTTTAAATGACTATATGATGTAATAATATATAAATACTGTAAGGGAGGATTTATTTATAACCATCCTCAGTGTTACCAGAGGAAGTATTAATGTGTTTTTCCCACGCTATGTTCATTGACTGCAGCAGAGCAATGCATTTTCAAGGGGCTGTGTCAAAAGAGTGTTTAAGCCATTCCTCAGTCTGGGAAACAGGTGAGTGGTTAATGTAGCAAGCAAAGACTCAGCCCTTAATACAGGAATCAGAAACAGTGAGGGTGAAGAGAGGACATGCCTCAGATGGAAAAAGAGGGTTAAAGCACTTACAATGCCAGCAACTACTTTTCAGCCTGGAGACTCTGTGGAGCAGTCAGAGCTTGCCATGTTGTGCTCCTGGTTAAGCTGTTGGTGTTGTCTGTCTCAGAGAGGGGGAAGCAAACCACCTTGAGGCTGGGTTCAAATACAGGAGCGAAACCATGGAAAAGATTGCAGAAATCTGGAATGAGACCATTTACATGGGCAGAGTTGCTGGGCTTTCCAACAGCGCTGGCCTGGATGGAGATAACTGTCCTTCATAAGCCATCCTTGAGCTTCATGAGCCATCCGGGACCCACCACTGGTATCCAGATGCTTCTGTACACCGAGGACTAGATGAAGCTACCCTGCTCCGAAGTTCTAGCTATGACTGCAGCTTTACCCTGTCCTAGAAAGAGCTGCTTCTCAGAAATTCAGATGGTTTCTGCCTTTGAGATTACTTACGAATGTGCTCATCACTCTCTGGATCACAGCCCTCCATCAGTGGCTCTTCAGGAGGGATGCCATGGGCAGGCTCATCAGGAAAATGACTTCCACCTGGTTCAGGGCTGCCTCCAACCATCCCTTTTTACAACTTACCTCTCCAGGAGCATCCAAATCCCGAGCATCCAAATCCCAAGCATCCATGGGGATTTGTAGCATAAGGTGGAACAGGGGATGGGGCATCCCCTCTCGTCACAGACCCGGGAGCAGGATTGCAGGCAGTGTCTTACCCAGCATTGGCAGGCAGCAAGGGAGCGAAGGAACCTGCCTGTTTTTTCCTATTTCACAACAGCTGGAGCTGCCCTGTAAACAGCTTTCGTCACACACGGAGGTCCACTTAGAACAGGGCGAACACCAGAAAAATCGTATTTACAAGTATTCCCTCAAATAAAAACCATGAGTTTGCCTTGGCAGCAGGATTCATTCTCCTAACGATTGCTTCTGGCAAATGATTAGGCAGGTACAACAATATTTACTGAAATATTAATGGGACGGGGACACTTCACAGATACGCGTGTAAATATGAGCTGACTGATGAGCACTTGTGCAAAACTGCATTTGTGAGAGTGTTTGTACAGAGAGGGGTTTGCCTAACTGTTGTGAAGGCTGGCTGTGGGCTTGAGGCTCCTTGAATCAAAGCAGAGAAACTGCCACGTGGCGGAGGTAAACAGTGGCACACACCCGAGCTTGCAGAGAGAGCACAAATTACCAAAAAAAAAAAAAAAAAAAAGCTGCCTAGCTTACAAGCAACCCAAAGACTGCAAAACGACCACAGAAACCATTCATGTAATAACTGAATGTCAAACACATTTGCAGAGCTCCGGCAGCATTTGCAAATAGGGGCCCAAGTTCAACGCAATTTACTTGGAGCAATTCATATGATCAAAATTAGGCAAGTGTGTAAATATCTCCATGAAACGAGGCCAGCGGAGGGGACTGCAGTGTCTTGCCTAATTGAGTTTTGTGAGTAGTTGTCCAGCTATATTTTCTCAGGGATCAAAGCACGAAGCACATTGACTTGTACTGAAAGAATTAAGGACCAGTAGTGTGCAAAAGAGCAGTCAGGGGGCTGGTGATGGGGTGAGCCAAGCCAAGGGCTGTTTGAACACATATCCGCAGGGCCAGGTCACTCTCCATAGGTGGCCCCTATAAGCACGGACCTTAGGCAGGGGCCACAGAGGTGCATGCCTCCGTGCAGGGGTGCTTGGTCCCGCCTGAAAATGCCCCATCCCACTGTTCCTGATACGGCTGGAGACTTAACCGTCTACTGGCTGTAACCGGTGCACCAGCATGTGAAAGCAATTGCCAGGGCTGGAAAGAGCTGGGTTCTGTTTTGTTTGCCTTGTTCATTTCCTACAAATGCAATTACCAAGGGATAAATTAAATTAGGTTGTAACATTATTTTGAACATCTTTTCTGTTTTGCTTTATTTCAGATTTTCTGAGAGGCCAATGTTTACAGTTAAAAATACCACTTGGCAGCAGTACAGTCAGGAGTGAGGAGCACGTACCACAAACAAAACCATTAAGACTATTAAAAACTTTTTGCAAAAGACAATCAAGTGCTACAGGACTAATTTCCCACTTGGTCAACATGGTCTTGTGTCAACATTAACGCCATTGACTTCAGCTGAGCCCTGCAGGCGCAGAACTTGTGTGATGGGGTGGAAAACTGGCCCGGTTTATGATTATGTATATAGTATTATTTAAAAGACAAAGAACATAATCCCTGGAGTGTTAAAGTACCCTGAAGTCTTCGAATCCAATCCTTTTCCCACTGAAATCAAAGGCTGAGCTCCTGTGTACTGTGATGGGCTAAAATCAGGTATCCATTAGCTGTCATTGGGAAGTGACAGCCACCAACACTGTGGCCATTCAGCTGGATAAGTAGTTTATAATGGCATGAGCACTTGCAGAGATGGAGAGACTGGTGGTTCCTAGTGCATGCCATTTCCAAGCCACTATTAGTTTCTTATTTCTCTCATTACTGAGTGTTTCTCTATTTGTAAAGCAATTCTTAAATTATTCTTGGCAGACTAGTAACTCTTTTAGAAGCACCTAAAACAAATCCATGTAAATCTTTTTTGTGTGTCTATATTTATACATATAGAAAGAGATGTATTTAAAGGAAAAGACAGAAGGTGATTTTACCTGGCTAAGCAATTTTTGTCTTTTGTTTTTTTTTATTTTATTTTTTTTAATTTTTAGCCCTTTTAGAACAGCAGTTGTATTAAGAGATGTTGGGCTGGCTGCTAGGATGAGTGAAACGGTTTGGGAGAAGAAAAAGTTTGTGAATATTTCAGAATAATTGCTAACAGTTCACTCCAAAATCAAAAAAAAAAGAGAGAGAAAGAAAAAGAGAACAGCTTTCGCCTGTTACTGATTTCCTTTTTGGTTGCAGGGGCCATTGTTTGTTTTAATGACAGGAAGAGAGAGCTGTCAGAAGACATTTGCATAGTGCAAATAGGGTCACAAATCAGAGTGAATGTGTAGATCAGTCAGTAGTGAGCAGGCAGTGACTGGTGTGGCCGGGAAGGAGAAAAAGTGCTTCCTGCGGGATGGTGAAAACCTGGCATTTTTCTGCACGTGCAGTGGAAGACTCCAGCAAAAATGCGGGGAGCAGAGTACCCTCGCTTCCTCCTTGCGGCTGGGCTCGCAGTGATCTCATGCGAGCGTTGCTGTTTGTTTATTTTCGTAGCTGCGTGCTTAGGATGCATTCTTTGAAAATGTAGCTGATACGTCTGTTTGTATAGACTGCACTGCTGGTGAGTTAGACCAGGGGTTTGTGTTCATTTGGGAAAAGGGAAAGAATCCTGGCCATCAGAAATGTTTACTATATCAGGAAATGAATTCACTACTTGAGGGTTCCAGTGGATATAAAACAAAAATTAAAACAAGAGCCTTGTATAAACCCACTTGGTATTGTCTCCTCCATAAACAGCCCCATACGTGACAAAGCTCAGCGCGAGCGGGAGAGGTGATTTTATTGGGGCATGTGGAGGGAACTTAATTGCGGTGGTGTTGTGATTTTTTTTGCACATGTTGGTGAGTTTGAAGCAAAATCTGGTCTTCTTTTCTTCTCCCTCCACCCCCCCATCCTCCCTGGTTCCAAGGAGAGCTGAGCCTTCGCTGAGAAATAACACTAGGCAAAATGACTTCAAGCTGTCACCATTACACAACCTAAACTTTATTTCTTCATTAATGCATTACAGAGCGAAAAAACAATGAGAGCATTCCTCAGGAATGTGTGTTTACTGAGCACAAAACGATATGTTTACTGAAATAGCAGTTGCTGCCGGGTTACCCAGTGGGAGAGAGCTTTCTCTTTCCACACCGGCCGATAGCCCGGCGTCCCTCCGCGCCGCAGCGCCGCGCGGCAGAGGCGCAGCTTGTCCCCGCCGGCTGCACGAGGCCGGCGCCGCCTGCACCACGGGCGCGCAGGGATGTCGGGCGGTCGGCAAGGACCTGCCGCTGTGCCAAGCCCACAAGGCAAAGCGATTGCGGAGGCGATGCGCCAACCGGCCACCAGTGAGGAACTGGTGAGGAAACCCCAGTGCAGGAGCGAGCAGCTTCCAGAGCTGCGACCACATCCCGTGGGATGGGAGCGGTGCCTCCGCAGCAGGCTCCCCATCGTGAGCTTGCAAGGTCTGGGGCTTCATGCAAGGCCTGGTGGAGGACTGGCATGGGGACGTTGCTCCTGGAGCCACCACACTGTCAAGGAGAGAGCTGCGAGCCAGCTCCTGGGGAGGAGCTGCTGTGGGAACAAGGTTGCGAGGGCAGCGGCTGGTCTTTAAGGTTGCAGTAACGAAACCATAGTCCTGCTGGCCTGGGAACGATGGACTTGCTGCAAGCGTCCCAGAAGGAGGAGAGGAGAGGGAGTCAGGTGGACAAAGAAAAATAAAACTGGAGATGAAGCTGCCTTCTCTGTCACACGGATCACAGCGAACGGTGCACATGTGCTCATGCGTTTCCTTACACCTATGGCATATCATGCACACTCTATGCCATAACTTTCAAGGCAACAAAGGGTTTTCTTTTCTCCCGCCTCATTATCTCACTACGATTCAAGCAGCAAAGCCAGAAATGAAGGAACTCTTTCTCGGTACAACTGCCAAGCAGACATCACGTTGGCTGCAGCGTTATTTGGTGTGGATATGGCTCTCCGGTGATTCACAACCCACACAGTCATAGCGACGTTTATCAGTGCCCCAACCAACATAAACACCACAGAGGTGTTTGCTGTTCGTTCCTTTTTCTTTCAAGAAAAATATATACACACACACGAAGGGAAAACAAAACCAGAGAGTGCTGTCTAACCTGGTACGGCATATTACACTAATTAAGGGATGCTGTTACTCATGCATCATTCACGGTCCTGCCAAAACTGGGAACAAACAGTCCCTGCAAGCTGGGTAGGACTGTCTGAGCTGAGCTCTGCAGAGCTCTCCAGCCCCAGGAGCCCAAACAGGAAGCGCTCATCCTCAGTGCGCACTCCCTGCCACAGCGGCACAGGAAGGGGCCAGGGGCCCTGCCGTGCTCGGCAAGAGCTACTGGTCTGCAGGAGATGGCCCCAGTGTCGCAAGGCAGCCGCACACCTAGTTGTGAGACACTGCTGGAAGGAGAAGGTCTCCTGCCACAAAAGACCTCCCATAGGCAGTGCTTGGGCTTTGTTTAGTGCACCGCCCCCTGTGGGACATGGGAGTAGTGCAGTAAGGCCTGTGTTCTGGCAGCTTTCATGTCTGGAATGAAGATATGGAGTTGGAGGTAGCAGTGCCCTGGCCATGTTGACACTGTTGCAGGGGACACCAGGAGTGTGTAACAGGGTAGACCTTCCTCGAGATCTTCTGAGTGAGGAAACAAGTCTCTTCCCACTTCAGGGGACCAGAGCTGTGGGAGAGGTTTGGCCCATGTGTGCCAGGAGAGGGGTATTTATATCTCTGAAAGCTCTAGCGCCTATCCATGCCTTTGCTGAGATCCGATTCTCTTGCTGATGTCAGGTCAGGAACAGCGGCGCACAAATGCTGTCACCCAAGTTAGGGTGCTGAAAGCTTCTCCTCAGCGGCACGCTGATACAAATAACCATATAGATACCAGAACGTGCTCTGAACGTTTCTCCGGTTACGCAAGAGCCTTTCTGGCCTTTCAGCTGCTGGAGCAGCGTTGCGATCTCAGCTTGCTTATGCCTCTCTGAAGCAAATCCTTGCCCTGTGGACTGGAAAATGATATCGGGGTAGGCAAGAGGTGAGGTGGTCTGCTGACTGGGAGCATCCCATATGAATTCCCATTACTTTTCAACATGAACATGTCTGTTTTGCTTCCCTTCGAAGTAGCAAGATGCCAGTAGGGCGATGAAGGTGATCTGCCGGTCTGCATGCCCCAGCAGCTGCACAAGGCTGGAGTATCAAGGGTGGCCATGACACGCATCACCTCTGCCGAACTGCGTGCCCCCGCAAGGCCACTGGGAGTTACGTTCCTTCATGCATGGTAGAGCAGCAGCCCCTTGGTCCTGGGTGGCCACGGCTGAGTGGCGGCCGTGACCACTCGGGTGAATGCCTTTGATGGATGGACACACTCCCACTTCCCTTCTGCACGGACCAGATAGCTCCAAGCCAAGGCCGTTACTCAGCGGCTCATCAGGTGTGGAGCCGTGTCCTTTGCACCCGCTGCTGGCAGAGAAATAGCTGTTGGAAGGAAGCCAAAGCCAAAGGGGCTGTGGCGTTTGGCCAAGTCCACTGTCAATTTTCAAGCTGATTCTGCTGTTCCTCCTGTGGAGCAAAACAACCATATTTTTCATCTCGCAAAGGACAAAGCTCAACAGGGCCTTCTCCCCTCCCCTCCTTTTGCTAGGAATTTATTGAGCTATGGTAAATTATTCTTCTTGCTGTCAGAAAGCAGACGGCTTCTCCTCCCAAGTAGGAAAGCTTGGCTAACAAGCAATCAGGCTGCATGGGGGTTTTTGGCCACTCAGGAGGCTACTGTCTTAGATGGTGGCCTATGAATGGCCTTCAAACATTTGGCTTGGAGGGCCTTCGAGCAGAAGGCTTCTAGCACGTCTCTAATAGAGCATCTGTTTTGCTTTATCCTTGATGTGTGCTGGAAACTCAATGGTACTCCTCAGGACGCACAGTGCATCTCTCCTTGCCAAGGCCCCAGAGTCTTGCTCTGCTAGACGTCTGCCAGACATCTAGGATATCTTGCTCTGCCTGGCCTCCAGGCAAGCACTGGAGCAGGTAGGCTGTGTGGTAGGGGGATGTTAGGGAGTGTTGCCTAGCCCAGCAATATGGTGGCGCTGGGACATGCTGCCAAATCCACGGGTACCAACACACTGGGAGAAGATGAGGTGCACAGCTGTGGTGGGATCAAGCCTTTTTACTGTCCCTCTCCAAGTTACCAGTTGTGATTATCCACCCGAGGAGTTACCCACCTCAACCTACAGTGAAAATCAGGCGCTCAGCCGGTCTGGTCAGGGGATGTTTCTCATGCTGCGGAGGCTGCCTCTTGCCCGTTTCACCTCCTCCTTGCATTCATCATTATCTTCCCCTTGGGCCATCCTGAACAATCTCCTCTCCCTTCCCTACGTTTACACCCTTTCAATGGCTTTAGAAGACAGCACTAAAAACATTGAAAACATTCAAATATATGACTTGGTCCTTTCCTCCCTGCGCCATTGTCTTAGGAGTGTTGGCTCAGCACCAGGCTTCTTTCTTATTACCAATCTTAACTACTCCACTGGGTATTGAAAAATAAAGCCCTATAAAAGTCACTAATTAAATAAGTTCTCCCATCTGACCTAATACAAGCAACATGGGAGGTTGGATGACTTGGGCTCCCCCCCGCCCGCCGACCCCCTTCCTTTCGCAAAGCCCACTTTCCTGACAGGGATTCGTTGTTTTTCTGGCGAGGCAGAGGGATTTCAAGGTCACAGCATGAATAAATGATGATGGTGCGCGGGCACGGGCAGGAAGCTGCCGTGCTGCTGCCGGCCACCGCTGCAGGAGTAGAGGTGCTGCGCCACCCCCCTGCCCTCCCATGGGCGCCCCGCGTGTGGCCCCGCGGACACCAAGCTGCTGCGCTGTTGTTCGCCGCGGTGGTGTCAAGCGAGCACCACGCCTTGACATTGCTGCTGACACTCGGCTTTGCTCTTGTCTTCCTCTCTGTCTCTCACAGCTCAGGAGAGCACTTACTTATCTCTCCCGCTGGTCCCTGCCCAGCCCCTGTGCCCACCAAAAGGAATCAAGATGGAAAATGAGCTTCTCCCTCTTTGCAGAAAGCCCACAAGTGAAACTATTTTGGTGTTTTCAGCCTGCTAGGCTGAGATCAACAAGAGGGGACAGTGGAGTGAGCTATGAGCTAGAGCTTGATAGAAGGTAGGCTTCCCTGGGGACCACCGTGGGCCCGGGCAGCCACAGAGAGGTGATGATTTTCCAGGAAATGGCCATATCACAAGAAAAAAAAGTCATTTTTCACTTTTTTTCTTTTTTTTTTTTTTTTTTTTTTTTTTTGCAAGAGCATCCTGAGGTTTTCTAATAACAGGAAGTCCTGGAAACCTCTGCTCTCCCTGCCCTCAGGTCCATCAGCACGCTTGCGGGAAGGGGAGGGGCTGCTGCCAGTTTCGAGGAACACCAGTGTCACATGGGGCCCCGTGCTCGGCTCGCTGCCTCCGCTACACCCGTCTGCCTGCCCCACTTTCCCTCAGGGGTTTCCAGCCACAGAGCTGAAGGTGTCCGAGATGGCCATTTTGCAGAAGGAGATATTCAGGGCAGGGGTGTGGTATGCCAACATTGCATTTCCCCCTTGCTTTATCATCAGCAAGAGCCCTATGACGGTGACATGCTCTAAGCCAACCAGTTTGTGGCCTGCAGAGATGAGCGGTCTTGTCTTCTGCAAACGCTGTCACCTGGGGGCATCGCCTCTTCCCAGGAGCCTTCCACGCCTGTTTTCCAGCAGCATCTGCATCAGGAAATCTGGTGCCAGGCTGGGACATGGGGGCCAGAGCTCTATACCCTTGACATATTTTATTTCTGCCCGGTAACTCTATAGCTCTCTAAAGCTGCTGTTGGGAGTGCACAGTCTGTATGGGGGTGCAGTACCTGGGGTCTGCTGGTCCTTTGCTCTGTGGCCCTCTTCGTCACCTCACTTGGATTTGCTCCATCACTGCTGTGTTTGCTATTGCTCAAGGAAATAAAATGGATTGTAGCTTAGCTTTGAACAAAAAAACACCTCTAGAAATATGCTTTTTTGGTTGATTCTTAGAGACTTAGAAAACAATTTAACTAATGTGTTCTCTGCAGAAGCCATACGTCTGTCTCGTCGTATACCGTAATGTTCATAGACATTCGTACACATCGCCGTATATGTGAGTGTGTCCCAGCATTTGTTCATAGCTCCAATACATCAACTCAAGTAGACATTTATATACACTTCAGTCCGCTTCTGAAGATTTGATAAAAAAGGCAGAGCTCTTCCTTATCCTGATGCTTTTTTGATGAATATCAATCACCATGTTTCCATGTTTCTAGATTGTTCGAGCACAGCCAGGAAGGGAATAATCTTTTATATACTTCATTATTTTCAGATTTAAAAAAAAAAAAATCCTTAGGCATATTTGAAAACAAGAAGATTTTAGTAATGTCTATATTCAAGAAGTGGCATGAATGTTGATAATTCATCAGGGCTTGCCACTGGAAAAGCTAATTCTGATTTTTAGGAGCCATTACTCAATACACACCTCGAAAGCAAATGAGGGAAGTATTTCCTTACGAGTAGTTGCTCTATTCATTTTCTATATATTGCCACAAAAAAGGGCCATGATGGACACTCATTCATCCTCGTAACTTCTGCAACAAGAGCTTTAGCCTTACCAGCAACATTTCATATCACCAGCTCCAAAGACCCAAAGAGATCAACATACAGGTCCCTCTGCATTCAGAGGCGCAAGCAGCATTTAGAGGGGTAAAATACTTCTTTTATGGAAGTCTTAAAACCGAAATTACCTGGTCTAGCGCGTGCTGCAATTTATGGTAGTGCATTAAATCTACGACAGACAGCCTCTGACAAATAATTTGGCCACAACTCTTAAGAGCCCCTCATGGCAGTGCAGTGGAAGTGGCAAGGGATGCTGTCTAACAGTGTGCATAGCTTTTCAGTGCCAGAGTCCATATTTTGATTTCAACAGCTGAAATGATCTTAACCTACTTTATCCATTTTCTCTAGAAAAAAAAAAAAAAGAAAAGGAAAAAAGAAAAAGCTGTTGTTTTTCCAAAAACTCTCTTGATTTTATAAAATGTTTGAAACTTGAGAAGAGACTGGCTGTGCTTTGTCTCCATGAGAACTGCTTCATCCTGATAGATTTAGTAGAGAATGTGTCTTTGCTCCATGAATCTTCCCCTAAGAAATTGCCGAACGTATTGTTTCCAAATACTAATTCTCTCAACTTCTCAAAATCCCTTGGCACTTATTATATTCATTCCTCGCAAGCAGTAGTGAAAACAAATGTTCTTTGTGTAAACAGACTTTGACAGAATGTGGGAACCTAAATAAATACGGTTATAATATGGTATAAAAATCAACTCTGAATTTGAAGGAAACTTAAATTGCACATGTAGAGTTCGTTCAATGTCAGAAAGCTAAACATATTCTGAAAGGTGTTAAAACGGGTAAATAGCAACTGCAATAATACTCTGAAGCTTGTGATAACTGCATCGTATGTTTGAAGGCAGCAGGGCTGCATAAATATGCAATGTTAAGTAAAACAGTTTCTCCAAAATGTCCTTTCACATAAAACATGATCTCCTATTTGCTTTTTCCCTCCAAGAAAAATGATGATCCTTCCGACACTGTTTCTTGCAGCCTGCCAGAGACGTGGGGTGTAGCTGTCCATCCGAGTGGGCAATGACGTCGTTGGGCTGATGGAAATGAAGGAGGTTTTGAAATATTTATGTGCCTTATTTAAGTTTGAATAAAGTCCTTGCTCCACAAAGTGTAACAGGCCGCAAAGCATTTCTGTGAGATCAATGCCTTGGGTGGTTTTCAGAGGGACGAGGCCAAAGGCCAAAAGAGCAAAACTACCCAAAAAGTGTAATAATTGCCCCACGGAGCAATAGCTGCATGAAATGGAACGTATGAATAAAGGCAAGGAAAACCCATTAAGTAATATTATTGACATGTGCCTGACATCACTGGTAGCCAACCAGAGCTCTGCACTTGCACTCCACGCTTCTGAAATCATTTCTTAATGGAGCAAGCATTTTTAATTCACAACGTCTTTACACAGATGCTTGGGCGGGCAGGTTTGCCAGCCATTCACATTTCCAGCTTGCACGATGCTAATAAATCCAAGATTTAACTGAAGTACAGTAGTATTCCTCTGTTATATTAGTGTGTGAATAAGTTTCACCGCCACGCAATAACACGAAATGGCCCATATATCAGCATTTCGTAAGCACCTGTTCCTGGCGGTGCCAAGCCACTCGGCGAGTTACAGGGGGAAGAAATGAGAGAGAGGATTTTCCATGCTTAGGTGCTGCAGTGACAAATCCACCTTTCGATTACCTAGTGCAAACAGACTTCAGTGCCAATTCCAGAGGCAAAATAAAAGGCAAACAGGGTTCAGACGATGCTATGAGCCTGGAAAATGTGTCTGGACCACATAAGAAAGGGAGAAATAGAGGCTTTATATCCCTGAGCTTTTTGAGTCGTAGGGCCTGACCTGCTGCTTTCCTCCATGGTTTAATAGCAAAACAGCCGTAAAGAGATGGGAACTCAGCGCTCACAGAGGGTCAGTTGAACAACAAATTTGCTGAACAAAAGCTTGGTCCTCTCTTGGTGGCAAGCAGGGCGGTAGTCGGGAAGCCAGGCGATACAACCACGCTCTGAACCTGCCTCCCTCCAAGGGAGACGGGCAGGATTCCCTGCCCGTCCAGCTGGAGGAGAAGACAACCCTTCTCTTGGGGAAGGTGCATCAGCAAGGTAGGCTCCCTGCTGTCCTGGCTTAGGGAAAAAGAGGGCCCTTATCTCTTTTTTTAGTTTTGGTGAGGTATGAAGATAGCAATTCCTCTAGAGAACTGAACATTTAATTTATTAATTTTCTTTCCAGCTAAAACTGCTTCCTCTTTGGAGAGCACGGCAGCGTGTTCTTTCCAGGCTTGCCCTTGTTTGTTCCTTAATGAAAGTTTCCCCTCACTAGGGTTGTGGGGCACTGCAGTAGCGGGGGTGGCACTGGGGATAAGGTATTAACGAAAAAGGAGAGGCTGCAGGAAATGGTGCAGAAATGACACACACACTTCTTTTCCCAGGGCTGCCATTGGAAGCAGTGGGACCATATCAAAAAGCAGAGGCAATTCTGCCTCTAGATATCACAATTTGGAGACCAGGAGCTATGAAACATGATATGACTCAGCTGGTCTCAGTGGGCTATTTCCTAAGGATGCTGCCGACCTGCCCTCGAGTGAACAGGCTCTCATGGGGCCATTTCACTTATACTTCAAACTGAGCGACTTCAGTGCTGTTGGCCATAAAAAATCAACTTTTCTGCACTTACCACAATAGGCCAGCCACAGACTGGGAATTTTGGTAAAGAAGAAATTGCTTTTTGACTTAGGGTCAGCCAGCAAAGTTTTTCTCTCTTTTTGTCCTTGAAGCCAGGGGAGATCAGTAACCTGGGTTCACATTGCGCTTCTGGCAGAAGGAGTGTCCTCCATGTGATGCATCACAGAAGTTAACAGCAAAAGTGGCAACACTAATGCCCAGTGCAACTGCATGTGGAAGCTGCAGAGAACAGAACGTGCCTCTCCTCCATGCCTCACCTCTCCTACCACTGCAAGAAGTTGGAAGTTATTTTCTGAGTTACCAGCAGTTTCCACTTTGATGCCTTATTGGCTTTCCTGCAGGGCTTTCGTAAGTGTGTTCGTAACACAATGGACAATGGGAGACGTTGCTGGGGCTCCCAGTGGACACGTGGTGACAATAAAGCCTGGTAACAGAGGTCAAACATGTTCCCAGAATAACTGAGGGTAACTCGCTGCCCAAGGAACATAATACTGAAAAGGGACCGATACAGAAGAGATGCCTTATTGTCCCAGCCATTGAGTCAGCTTGGCCCAGGAAGAGTATTTTTCCAGAAGACCTGCTCTCCCTACTTACGGCAAGGATATGACAACATGTCTCTTCCATTGGTAATGCTTCTGTCTATGCGAAGGTCCCTGTAGTCATAGATATAAAGCTATTTAAAATGATTTGAAGTGTAAAGAGGCAACACCACCCTGAATGTCATGTTCTTGACCAGGTGCCCCTTTTGGTGGGAAGCCTTTCTCTGCAAGTAAGACGCAAGGGTGAGTCAGACAGCAGTTTAGTGTGGGTGGGGTGGTTTGCACAGCAATGGGGAGAGGGAAGGAATTATAAAACTCTATGTCCTATTTTTAGGAAATTGTAACTTAGCTTTACTTTTCCCTCGTACGAAGTCTCCTTGGGCAGAAAAGCATTTTTAACACATGGTTTGAAAAAAAAAAAAAAAAAAGTTAATGACCAAATGGAGTTTTCTTCTTTAGCTGGTCACTTTTCAGCTTTCTGCTGAAGCCAAAAAGCATTAAAAGCTTCTTTCCTCTGTGTGTATCTGTGGTTGCTGATATGTTGGTTGTGTTCTAACAGCCAGAGGAAAGAGTGATGGACTAAAACGGACAACATGATGGCCATTAGTGCTGGAGGTGACCTACTGGCACATGGACCACTCAACATGGTTCTTGTGTTTGAATGATTGGCATAGGGCAGAGGAGACCGCCCTGCAAGATGCAGTGCTGACCATGATATGGTGTGAACAGCAATCCCAGCGTGCACAGAGGAGGGTTTACACAGGCTTCAGAAGCATTTTCGCCAATGCAAACGCTCTCCTGGAAAATGTATGCATGTCGCTGTACAGAAAATATATCCACCTACAGAGCAATCCAGCAAAAGGCTCAAGGACAGCCCCTTTCACCATCTCCTTACACCATCTCCACTGCAGCATAGAGGCGAGGCAGCTATCATGTAATGGCAGCAATTGTCCTATATTCAATGCCTATTTTTACTCTTCTTGCCTCCATTTTTCCTGGCACGCGAAGGGCTGGAACAAAAGGCACCGCACCCTGGAGCAATGGGGGGATATTGCCGCAGGAGTCTGGTGCCAAGGTTAAGGTTAGATTTTAGGCTTCTCTTGATTGGCGTCGCAACTGTTTTATGGCCAACTTTGTCTTACAAATGTCTTACAAATACCCAAAGCTCTGGGCCAAGAGACTTTCCCCCCCCCCCTTTTTTTTTTTTTTTTTTTTTTGCTTTTCAGAGTCCATTAGTGAGCTGCCAGCAGTGGAGACAGGAAGCAGCTGCCCTGTAAAGGTCAGCCACCAAAGCCAGTGGAGCCACTCTAAGGGCACCAACCTGTAAAAGACCCCAAGACACCAGTACAAGGCTCCTACGGCCAAGGGACTCTCCACTGCTGGACTCCCACCCTGCCATTTAACAGCTGTGCCCCATCAGTTGTGCTGAATGGGCCTCCCATTCGGATGGGTGTAGACTGGGGTGTGGTGGGCGCGAGGGTTACTGACACCTAGCAGAAACACTAGATGTCTAGTGTTTCCAACCAAGCCAACAACTTGAAACTTTCCCAACCAAAATATTGATTCTTCTTGGTTACTGAATTTAGGCAGCCAAATTCACAACTCACCCATCCAGCTCAGTGCATTGACGTCTTTACGGCAACAAGTTCATTTTGAACTAAGTTCCTTGAAGGGTTATTTTTTTTTTTTCCAATCTGCCTGGTCTATAATATATAAGAAATAGCATAATTAATGGGTATCCCTGGAAAGACACACATGCTCCTGGAAATTCTCTTCTACCTTCATGAGTTCCATTGCTAGCTGAAGGTTTTGCCTTAACACCCTCTGGTTGGTATAGTAACACTCCCTTGCAGATCTTGCTCAAGAAAATGTTCATTTTGTTCCTTTAAGGAGTACGTTGGGTTGATAGATACACTCACTTTCTTGAACACTCATTTACTATTCAGTCTCTTAAGGCCCTTGTCCAACTTAGATAAACTATGGGAGATGGGAACTCTTATGATGCCATGCATCTAGTACCACCAGCTAATGATTCTTCATATCCCTCATTTAATGTGGCAATACCTTCACAAAAATGGCAAAAGTTATTAAAGCCTAGAAGAAATAGGAAAAAAATATGTAGTGAAATCTCAAACAAAGCAAACAAATAATAGTAAAAGGGAAATAGAACCTGAAGACCTAGTTAAAAACACCATTCTCCATAGAGGATATCTGTCTTCATGTTGTCTGAGTTGGAAATAAACAACCAATATTTATTCTGCACTCATGAGTAAACAGTAAGCAATGAAAGTGTTTTAACAGATTTTTTTAACACCTAAAAATTTGAAATTTCTTGCAAATGCCTTCAGGGGATATAAGGAAGGGGCAAAGAAATAATTGATTTATTTCTGTTACAATGTTTGATTATATTCATGCATTATAGCTTCATCTTCAAATTTATTTCCAAAATCTACTCCAGAGAGATTTTTATCCTTGGGTCACTACTATGGGCAATGGGTGTCCCACCAAAGCCAATGGTTCAGTTGCCTCATTGGTAAAACTATTCCATAAGCAGAAGAAAGCAAAATATTCCTGCCAATGCTTTAAAAAGTTGCTCAAGTATATTTGTAGCACATGAGTCAGCAGCAGCCCCATATTAGTTCACAAGCTCCAGACATCATGCAACGTGAAGCTTCCCTGATTTTGTTGTCCTCAACAGTTCCTCCTTACACTTGCACATATGCACACTCTTACAAATATATGCAATATCTGGGGTGATTTAATCTTTCTTTTATCGAAAGGGAATGTCTGATTTGTAATCAACTAAGAAAAAAATAATAGTTGCTAGCATTAGCAAGGCAATTCATCCAAACCTAGATCAAGAGGCTTTGACATTCATCATCTCAGAGAAGAGGCATAGGGACCCAATGCTGTGAACCACCCTAGTCCCCAGACAAGGATGCCTGCTCATCAGTGATCAAGAAGAGCATCTTCATCTGTCTATTTAAGCTTTGCTTAAGAAAACATGGTCTTTGGCTTGCTCAGCCTGGATGTTCCATGCACTAATGCTGTAACTGTGTGAAATGAAATGGCTGCCTCCTGATCAACCCACTAAAAATGATTCTTTTTTATAATGTAAACCGAGCCAATTTGCACCAATCACAGACAGATTATTGTCATAAAGCTGGTGTAGCTGGTCATGATGAGGAGATCTCCACACAGATTAGACGCTGCTACTCCTCTTCCCTTTTTCCAATAGGGGTTGAGCAAGTTAGGGAAAGGATGGGTAATGCTTTTTTGAACTTACCATAGAATCATAAAATCATAGAATGCTTAAGGTTGGAAGAGACCTCTAGAGGTCATCTAGTCCAAACCCCCTGCACACACAGGGTCACCTAGAGCACATGGCACAGGGCTGCATCCAAGCGGGTCTTGAAGATCTCCAGAAAAGGAGACTCCACAACCTCTCTGGGCAGCCTGTTCCAGTGCTCTGTCACCCACACTGTCAGGAAATTTTTCCTTAAGTTCCTGTGGAACTTTTTATGCTTCAGTTTGGGGCCATTTCCTCTGGTTCTGTCGGTGGCCACCACTGAAAAGAGGCCAGCCCCATCCTCCTCATTGCCTCCCTTGAGGCACTTATAGACACAGATCAGGTCCCCTCTCAGCCTTCTCTTTTCCAGGCTGATCAGGCCCAGCTCCCTCTGCCTCTCCTCATAGGGCAGATGTTCCAGGCCCCTGATCATCCTAGTTGCCCTGCGCTGGTCTCTCTCCAGCAGCTCCACATCCCTCTTGTACTGTGGGGCCCAGAAATCAGGCATATGCCAAGTATTATTTCTTGAGACAGCCTTTTTGAGCCACCTAACTTCCATTCCAAGATGGCTCTGCATGTGTATTGCCTGTCATAGGAGCGGCTATATCTCAGGCAGATTCTCCTTCCAGGAAGCAGGTTTTCCACAGATGGAAACTGGAATGCCTCATGGTCTGTGAGGCATAAGATATTTGGGCAAATTGGTTTCTACTGGTGATTCTGCTCCTTCTGCTGCTTGTAAATCATCTACTTGCCTTCCATATTATTCGTTTTTCAGCTGAGCGGATAAGTCCCTCTGTCCTTACCTGCTTGTCACCATCTTCTGTTGGAAGCTATTATCTGTTTAGATCTGCTGTCTGAACAGCTTGGGCGGTTGCTTTCTAAGCTACTTTCAGTTCGTTGGCAACCAATCTGGAGGGGCAGTATCCTGTAGCAGTAGAGTGGTTGAAGATAGTAAGTTGTCCAGCTGGCTCAGTTGCTTTTGGAAGATGTGTGATCAAGCCATAAATAGAACCATTTCCTGTACTTTTCTTCCCAAGCTTTATCTTGTTTATTCATGTGAATGGTACCTGGGGAATAGCTATGTCTGGCCTTGTTTTCAATCTGTCTGTATTTCAACAGCATCATGTCATTACATTGATGCAATAACAGTTTTAGAGGAAATTCATGTAGATGACCTATTCTTGATAGGCCTTTAGCTGTGGCCAGATGGAGCATGAGCCATTTGTGGCCACACATCACACAAGGAACGCACGTTAGCTTGTACGGGTGGGAAGAGGTCAGAGCTCTCACCACAGCTCACTTGATGAATGTTCTTATTCCACAAAGAATAAGACAGAACAGTGAGCTTAAGAAGCATACACTATTTCTTGGTGCTTTCCAGCTCCTTGGACAGGTGATGAACCACTCAATGCTCCATCTAGTGAGCAGTGTTCAGATGGCAAAGAAGCCACCTTCCTTTCAAGATGCTTAGGGTGGTGGGGGGGAGTGCCAAGGAGCCTCCTTTTCCTTCCCAACTGCAAAGTTCCCTCTTCACACCACTTGATTTTGCCTTGCACGTTAGCGCCTGGCCATGCCGCCAAGTGCTGCCTGCAGATGCGACTGCCAGTTACTGACAGAAGGATGAACAGAGCCAGTAAATCTCAATTTGAACAGGAGAGAAGCAAACGTA
The DNA here is from genome assembly GCA_013389825.1 of Crypturellus undulatus. Taxonomy (NCBI): domain Eukaryota; kingdom Metazoa; phylum Chordata; class Aves; order Tinamiformes; family Tinamidae; genus Crypturellus; species Crypturellus undulatus. The sequence goes on along the minus strand of VWPW01002599.1, from coordinate 256,930 downwards.
AATCCCCCCTATACAAGCAGTGCCAGTCTGTGTGTTGACAGGATTTCCTCTCTCCTGTCCTGTCCCTTTATCCCTCCCACCCTCCCAAGTGCAACACTTCAGTGAATGTGGCTTTGGAAAACTCCATTTCACTGTGCCGATTCACTGAACATCACCCATGACATTGTCTGTGACACTTAATAACATGCACCACTAAGTAATCTGCTTTGTTAGTGTCCTTCCTGCAAGGATCTCAAAGCACTTAAAATAAGGAAAAGTTGCTCTGTTTTGACCAAAGGACTAGCTAGAGCCAAAGGATAAAGTGATTTTCACAGGAACACTTTCAAACTGAGCTTCCTGACCTCTTTTCCAAGAATCATTAAAGAACAGAGCTTTTATACATCCACAGAGTCAAGTTCTGGTTCTCAAGCCCATCAAGCTTTTTTCCAGTTTCCTCTCAGTCCATTACTGCTAGCCCTCTAGTTTGTGCCATGGAGGGCATTGCTTTAACTCATGACTTATTTTGCATTTTAGTCTTTTTGGGGTTGCCATCACCAGGCAGAATCAGGTCTGAGCTGATCAAAGATGAGGATGAAGCTTTACTAAATATTTAACCGTGGGAGTCCAAGAAGGGCTTCTGCACAGAGCCACCAAAAGATGGTCTCTGCCTGCGATGAGAGGTAGCCTGGAGCAGGATTAGGTGCTGGAGGCTGCTAAAGTGCACACTGCTGTCAAAGTACACATGATACCTTCTCATCCTCCCAGGGTTGGACATCAGTCGGCTGCTGTCCACATAAGCCAAGGAATGCCACACGATGCATGAGGTAGCCTCTGGGCACCTTGTTTCCTTTTTCAATACCTCATATGACATAAAATGTTTTTAGAGGAAAACTTGCTTTTTCTCCCCGTGTAACACAGCCATAGAAAGGAACAGTGAGTCCCACAGCCGCTCCAGCAATCCTCTTGGCTCAGCATCCCTCGCAGCTTTGCATGAGCTCCAGTGCCTGAAGGTCTCCTGCAGCTGGGTCCATCACAGCGGTATTTCCCAGGTGATTCTAGTGCAGAAAAATTTCACTTTCTAGGATTAAACTCTAGGATTTCCCTACTCCGAGGCGGGTTCCAGCTCTTTGAAGTTAATGGCAGCTTGGCCGGATCCTGCCTTCAAATACATACAGATGTAAAATGCAGAGTAATGTTGCCACAATGGACCATCCTTCACTGTGCTCACTGGAAAGAGCCGCTCTGATGACTGCTGTGCATTTCTCGGCCCATCTGGAGGTTATAGGGATCCCCTGTGGTCTGTAACCCAGGGGTAAGCCATTCATTCACCACTGAGTCGCTGTTGTGTTGGGACATCACATACTTCCATGTTTTCTGGCTCCTCTGTGGCCAGGAAGGGGTTTGTATGAAATTCATTCATCGCAATCAAAACCCAAGGAATACTGGAAGAAAGTTCAAATGTATGTGAAATAACTTGTCCAAAAAGCTGGCAAAGGCAGCTTATTTTTCCTGTCTTACAAGAAGTTATGCAATCAAGTGATTAATTACCCGTGGCATGGTCTGAGGGGTGAAAGATTAATATTCCTGGAGACTGCTGCTGTTGACCTTGTGTTATACCCAGGATGGGAATAGCCCTTGCTTCCCAGCAGAATAGACATTGCCCAATGGCAAGACTCTCTCCTCCATAGCTGAGTGAAGAGGTTAAAGTTTTATTTTTCTTCTTAATTCTGCCCCTCCAGCAGGAAATAGTACCATCAAAAGACTCCCACCCATCTGCATGAAAAGGAAGTTCAAGTCTTTTATAATTCAAGGGCTCTGCCTCACCCAGCTGCAGGAGCAAAGCAGGGGTTGCACCTCGGACTTGCCTAGCTTTGGGAAATGGCTCAGTAGAGTTGCATGTGCTAACTGGTGGGACACAAGCTACAGCCAACCACATGATGCAGACAAAGCTTGAAACTGTGTCAGCTGCTTGCAGTTAGCCCTGGGGGTCGAACCTCTAATTCAATCACAGTTTTAAATAATGCTTCTTGCTTGCATTGAATGCTCATTAATGCACATTGTAATATTATTTCTTTCCTGGGGAAAGAACCGTTTCCTGGGATGTGACAGAAATGAATTCTGTATGTGGCTGCAGTATTCACTCATTCATCTTGCTTTCGACATGGAGCAGAAGGGTACCACATCACTGTGAGACAGGCAGATAGGCCTTCTCAAGACTGTAGCACACTACTCACCTGTATTTCTCTGACATTAGTCTGCATATAGCAGTCCTCTTCTCCTGAAAATCTGGCATCAGCTTATTGTCCACAATGTCAATGTACTTTTGCTAGAAGATTCTTTTCCAGTAGTTTCTAACTTCACGAGTTTAAGTATCTATTTAGAGATGTAGCTATTTGTCAGGGAAAAAGTGCAGCAAAATTTCAGCCATTTTATCCATTGGACGTGTAAGGAAAAACACACCGCTTTATCTCTGTTTAAAACTTTGCCCATTTTTCTATTAAGTTTTCACAGTCCCGCTCTTTGGAGCATAGTTGAATATATCTTACCTCACATGGCCGACTTGGCAGCTTTAAGTACTCTTTTAATGGAAAAAAAATCATTATTCAATTTTAAGCTATATTCAGTACAGGAGAAGGGAGTGCAAGAAAGGGTTTGCACAATTTTTCTTTTTTAAGTAGTGGTTTACATCAAAGCAACTTGGCATGTGGAAGTTCCTAATGAGGGGAAGAACTAAACATAAGGAAGGAAACCAGGAAAGACGGGGCGGGGGGAGTGGGGTTACTTCATGTGCAATAAATAAACCTCCCGTAATCTTTAGTCTCATGAAAAGGTCAATAGTTCTGATGCCAAATAACAGCTAGCAGCAGGAGCACTGGATATCAGCAAGGCTGCAAGGGCTGGTGGGCCACAGTTTTCTGAGATGAATGGAAAGGACCAGACTGAGTGGAGTATTCCGTCTTGGATTTGGAAATGGGGCTGTAACAATCCTGTCTGCATGTGAGGTGCAGTTCACAGCTCCTTCCATAGTCAGAGATGGCACTGGCCATAGGACAAAGATCTCACTGGTGGTCTGGAAGACCTCTGGTCCTTGGTACCTTATTTAGTCCTGGAGCTATTTTCACATTTTAAATTCACAGGATTGCAGAATAGCTGGGGTTCGGAGGGACCTCTGGAGATTGGGGGTCAGCTAGATCAGGTTGCTTGGCACTGCATCCAGTCAGGCTTTGAATACCTCCAAGGGTGAAGAATTCACACCCTGCTTGGGTAGCCTGTTCTGACGTTCAACTACCTTTACAGTGAAAAAGTATTTTCTTGTGTTTAATAGGAATTACCTGTCTTTCAGTTTGTGCCCACTATCTCCTATCTATTCAGTGGGCACCAGTGAGAAGAGTCTGGCTTTGTTTTCTTAATGCTCTTTGGTTGGTTATACACATTTAATAAGATCTCTCCTGAGTCCTCACCTTTCCAGGCTGAATAATCCCAGCTCTCTCATCTTCTCAAATAAGAAATATTCCAGTTCCTTGTGGCTCTTTGCTGTACTTGCTTCACATCTTTCTTGTACTGGGGAGTACTGCTTTCCAGCCTGTACTGGTGCAGAGGGGAGGAAAGTCTTTTCACTTTGCTGAAGTGCTTGATGATCCTGTTGGACCATTTCTCCAGACTGTTGAAATGCCTCAGCAATGAAGTACAGCCACCTAATCTACCCATCACTCCTCAAGTTTTGTAAGGTCTGCAACCCGGCAGTCCCATGCCCAAATCATTAATGAAGATGTTAAACACTAATGGCCCCAGTATTGATCCCTGGGAAGACATCGTCAGCAAATCATCTCCAACTGGACTTCATATTGCTAATCAGAAGCCTTTGAGCCTGCCAGGTTCAAGTCCATATCGCTGTCCCCTTATTTAGCCCATACTTCATCAGTTTATCTACAAGAATGTCGTGTGAGATGGAGTGAAAGCCTTGCTAAAGTCTACGTACACAACATGTGCTGCTCTCCCTGCATCCACAGAGCCAGTCGTATTGTCTTGAAAAGACATCAGTTTGGGCAAGTGTGATTTCAGCATCATGTTTACCAAAGTGTGAGGTTTCGAGAAATTGGAGCAAAGGTGCTACACCTTGCCTCCCCCTTGCCCTGGTTTTCTAATAGTTAAAGGGAAATTAGTGTTTTAGCTTTTGTCGTAACTAAGAATGACTGTATCCCTTTTGGGGAGTTATGTATGAAAAGCAGGGTTTACTGTAAAAGCTTAGGTATGTGTATTAGAATTTCAGTCTCTGCTTTGGCATGAACTTAGAAAAATAATATTCATTTAAAAATAAACCTAGCTATTGTATTTAACCTTGGCCCATGGAACCAGTGATATTTTGTGAGAGGTTCCAGATATCCACAGATTCTTTTCACCAAAGCTTCCCTTCAGGAAACAAAATAAATTAATGATACAAACAGGAAGCAGCTGTCTTTTCCTAAATAATAATTAAAATGGGGTCCCCTTAGTGAAGGGGGAATAGAAGGCAGTGAAAAAATCCAGAATATTGTCGGTTTAACTTTGACCAGTTTTCAGAGAACAGACTTAGAATAGCGACACAAGCTGTGAGGCTGGGAGGACTTCCTATCTTATGAGACATTTTTGGAGTTTAAAAAAAAAGAAAAAAGAAAAGAAAATATCTGTGAGAAGGGCAGATGAACAAGACAAAGGATTGTTTCTCTCAAAGCACACAAACTCACCTCCTTTGGTAGGATCCACATGGAAAGAAACATTAATTATTGTAGTGATTGGTGCTGTTCTCCAGTTGCTTGCATGTGGTATCACTAGGAAATTCCAGGGTGTTCCTGATTTTTTTTTTTGTCTTTGTCCCAGACTGTCAGCTTGACATAGTTCTTTAAAATCCTACTTGGAGAAGGAAAAGGGATGAGAGAGTTGGATAGCATAGCAGCTAAGCCTGTGGATGACCACAAACACAGGCTGGGGAGAGGTGAGGAAACCAGGGGAGATAAACATGGCCAGCAAAAACCACAGGCAGCACAAGAGCTAGGACTTATCTTCACTCTGATTTGGACAAAATAGTAAGTCAATAGAGCATGGGGGTGCATTGGATAAGATATATTTCGAAGCTCAATGAAGTACCATTTTTATCAACAAAAAAAATACAATTGAGGCTTTTCTCCCCCTTAGGAGATAACATCAATATGTAACTATAGGACATGGACCTGAGAGAGGGCTTGGGATGCAGCCACCGGTAACATTCTGACATTTCTGTGGGTGGCCTTTACCCACAGTAAATGGAAGTTCTTATGACTGCAAGCAGAGATCCCATGCGAATAAACTGAGAGGATCCCATGCAAATAAACTGGCAACCTGAGGGGTTGCCAGTAACGCTTCCCAGAAGGAGAAGAAACGAGATTTATGATTTGTAAGACTTTGAGGCTCTGCTTGGCAGGTAAAAGATCCTTCTCTCCACTCCCAAACATCACTGAGTTGCTAAATGAGGCAGAGATTTACACATAGAAAAAATGGTGGCAAGCCTTAGGACTTCTGGTATTTGAAGAACTGTCAAAATATCCCTTTGATGTATGGAAATTCCAGGAAGACCTTGTGCTATAGATTCTTGTTCCCAAGTCAGAGGTTGGCATCTATTATCTTAAAATTTCTAGAATTTCTAAGTTAGAAGGCAATGTCAAATCCAGACTAGGAGAAAAAATTGTCATGATTGTGCTGTACATCCTTCTTCTTGTGAGGTCTTGTCCTAAAAACTCATTTGGTACCCTCTGAGTGAAATAAATAGTACATTTTCCTTTTTAACAGGTCACTTGCAAGTCCTGTATCTGTAACACTAAAGGGTCAGTGCTAATCTAGCAGCAAAAAGAAAAGACTTCTTTTAGCAGCATAGGGCATAGAAGTCTGAGAGAGTTCAGCCAGGGCTATATAAGACACTTAGCAGCCTTTCCTCGGTCACAGTTTTTCCCATAGTAAAGTTTATCTTGACGTTCCCTCCAGATAAAAATGCTGCCTTTACAATCAGCATGAAAGTTCCCATCCTCCTCTTTTTTGTCAGGGGGAAATGTGCTACATGTCTCTGAAGGAAAACAAAACACATTTTTTAATATGAGGATCCTGTGATGCATGTGCTTTTCCTGCTGGGTGAATAGTTTTGTCATCAGCCATGATCCATGCTGTAGTACCTATTGGTAGACATGATGTAGAGTCCTCATGTTTCCTACCATGAGGCACAGGGGAAGTAGCGCATGAGCCAGAGCTCTTGACCACTTAACCCAGAAGGGTTCAAGAGAGACCATGCATTTCTGGGCAGAGCTATTAAGACTGAAGAATTTCAAAAACAGAAGAGAGAATTAATGGTTCTCCAATGCAAGAGAAACACCACTGTAGGCCACATGGTCCAAATAATTTGGTAGATAGCAAAACAGACTTCACTTCTGGTTTTGCAGACTCTGACTGCTTGTACTGTGCTGCATTGCATGGAGAAAGCCAAGGGGGCTGCTTGCAGTGGTAATCTTGAAGATAATGTATAAAACTTCACAGGATCAGGCCTTGTTGTAAGACAAAAGCAATAGAGATGTGTGTCATTTGAGGCCTCTTGGCTCCTGTCAATACACATGCCCTCATTTTTAGTTCAGAACAAATTAATCTATTAAGGTACAGGAAACCTAATTTCATGCCTGAGTCTTCTTGGGTAGACAGTGAAATTCAAAAAAAAAAAAAAACACAAGTAGGTCTTTATCGCAATGTACAGTTCAGGGGAAGTGAGATATTGTTTGTGTGGGTGTGACCCGATGGCTGTGCTGATTCACTCTTCCACCCCAAAACCCCTCCTTGTACTTCCTAAGCCTTAGATCACTTGGGGTTGCCTTTGCAAGGGTCCTTATTTGGTGAACAGGCTACATATTTTGGCCTGCCCTCCTTCCTCCCTGTCACAGGTTATTGTTGCAGTAATGGCTCACTGATGCTTTTTTGTTTTTACTTAAAAATATGCTCCCCATGGCTAAGAATAACTTCTGCAGTTACTTGAACAATAATAAAAATTAAAGAGTACAAACAGCCTGATTGTCAACAGAAGGCAAAAAAACACCTCACCCATTGCAGCAGCCATTCACTTTTGGAGATCTCTGGATGATGCTTGACTAACATTGAACCTTTTCGTGAAATCCATGGTTAGTAGGGGAAAAGGGATAGCAAAGACAGTCATTCTGCATCATTCTGCATTGTGATAATCAAAGATTAGTATCCACGGGTTGCTTTGAGTTGTGGCAGAGCTAGGTGCTTTATTTCCACAACAGATGGCTTGCTGTGAAGTTCCACAAATCCTGAATTGAGGCAGACAGCAGTATCTGTCCCTCTCAGGTCACTTACAAGTTCAGAAACCTCTATCATATACCCCACAGTCACCTCCTTTTCCAGACTGAAGATACTGGTTTTACTTAGTTTTTCTTCATACAGGAAGCAATCTTTGAGGTAGACTTGTAGGGGACTTGTGCTATTTTTATGTACATCATCACTTGCCCTCCAACTCCAACTGGTGCTTATTGTGTCTCACAAGCATGAATGAAAAACCTCTAGCTTGCTCAGGGCTTTCGTTCCAGAACATGAGCTCTCGTGCTGCAAGTGCAGAGTGTTGGCAGAGCTATGGGGATATAAATAATGGCCTGGCCTCAAATCCCAGGGAGGAACAGTTCCTAACCATGTTGTACTCATGCAAAGCCATTCCTCAGAGTCTCTTCTTTCTCCCACCCTCCTTTATGACTCCCTGACTTTGCCAATTACCCAAACACCCAGCTTTGCTTCCAGGGGTCTTGTGAGGTTATTTGTCTCTCCAGATTACTAAAAAAAAAAAAAAAAAAAAAGGATTTCTAACAGTGAACAGCAGCTTATCATTTTTCCCCCCTCATTGCTGGCATACAACTCCTTCGCGAATGACCAGAGAAACCAAGAGCCTGCCTAAGTGTTGCCAAATACCTGCTGAAAATATAACATGCTCTCTGCTATGTGTCCCCGCAACCTCAATGAACATAAGCCAAAATAGTCTCATACATAGAACCAGGAATAGAAAGAAAGGAAGGATGCATTTCATGTAAATGTAGTCAGAAAGTCTGCAAGACAAATCGCTTGAAGTGGTTATAAAGATGAAGGAATATGACTCACATCCAGGGAACTGTTTCTCTTTGGCTGGGCTGAGTGGAATATTGCATGTCAGGCAGGTACACAGTTGCTATTAAGACCAGCAAATTTTGCCTGCCACAGAGACGGGTTTAACTTCCAGTAAACTATATGACAGGTTGGTGGGTCTCAGAGCTCTTGCAACAAGTATCACAAGCATAAAGACACCTGCATGCTCTTGACTGAAAAATATGAGATACCTTTGTCCAGGCAAGAAGAAATCTACTTACTAGTTCAGATATAAAAATGAGGTAAAAATCTTCAGCCTGCACAGCAGTGTTCCAACACATTGCGAGCAGAAGTTCTCTGACTCCCTGGCTCTCCGCACTCAGCTTTTCTGGAGCATGAGAGTTTAGCTATCTTTATCAACAGTTCTTTTAAGCAATGCATCTAAGCATATCCTTATTAAGCACAGAGATTTTTTTCTCCATGTTTTTCTTTGACTAACTTTTTACAGTGGTGAATAATTCTCCTTTCACTAGGTTATGGCTTTTGAGGACATCAAATATTTCATTCCACACTGTCTTCCCTTTCCTTCTCTTTGAAAAGGAGAGGCATTGGTACATGTGAGAGTGCTGGGAGATACTCTGCACACACTGCCCTGTGGCCTGCCCTAGTCATGTTAGGCAAGGGAAAAACGGGCAAGCAGTGGACTTGGGTGGGCACCAAATGCCTCCAGGCACAGTATATCTCTATTAGAAATCTCTTGTGTTTCAAGGGAGCCAGGTAAGAGTAATTTCAAGTTTAAATGACAGCAGCCCAAGTTCAGGGCACACTTTTCAGCTTTACAAAGCTCTGCTTCCCTTTACAGCCATTTAGGAGAGGAATGCAAGCTAGCCAGGAAGCCACCTTTCCCTTTTAAGCGAGAGCATTTCTAAGAGGGCCTGGTATTTCCCATCTTTAGACACTAAATTTTTTCCACTGACTCTGCGCCTGCAGAGTCAGAAGTCTCAGCAATAGCCTAAATCCGTCAGCACACCAGGAAGCACAGGAAACCAAACACCAAGGCTTCCCATCACACTTCCATGGCAGGGTCAGAGCCGTCTTTGCCCTGCGGCGCCATCACCGATTTACCGTCATCCCCTTGCTTCCAGGACAGGAAAGCGCTGCGAGACACGCTCCAGACCCGGCGCCCTCTGTGACACCTCCCTTGCCGTTGGGAGTCACACTGATCTAACCAAGGACAGAAGCCTTGTTCACATTGGGTCCTCCTTTCCCTTCTCCTGGGCCACCTCTCCCTCTGAGGACAGCCGGTGGAGAGGGCTGGCTCACGCATGCCATGGATGCCGCGTTCTGGGCATATGGCAGAGTGGCACAAAGCCGGCATTGTGCAAGCTCGCAGCCCGCAGCCGCGAGCTAATTGTCTTCTCCAGCACCAACAACAATTTGTTGGCAAGGAGGCTCGTGTCATTATATAACTGTCGATAGCCTGACTTGTAAACAGATCTCCAGAATGTGTCCGCCTGCCCTCAGCTTGGAGGAATGTGGAATTGGAGGGTCAGCACCAATATCTTGATCTAGCTCTCGTGAAGGAGAAGTCCATTCACTGACACGAACTCTCTGAAAGCAAGGAATTTTGGCAAAGCAAGGCAAGGGCCAAATCAGCTCTCCCTTGTATATGGAAACTCACTCACAGAAGGACAACTTCCATGCACAGCTAGGAGCTGTCTGCTCCTAGACAAGGCACTTGCAATCTCCGTTTGTTTCCACCATGCTTCTCTTTCCAAGAAAAATCTTAGCTGGAAAACCCAGTCCCTTTGTCAAGCCTCTGCATGAAGAAGGGGGACTGTGCACAAAGTCACCTTTCCCCCTCTCGTCACCCCCCCACCTCTTTTCAAAGCTCATGGGTGTTGAAGCCAAAGGTGCCACACCATCATGGAAAGTTCCCAGGCTACATATCCCAGCCCTAGAAACAGGCTATTTACCTCTTCAGCTCAACATCTTAATGCATCTTTACTTTATTTGCATAGTGGCCTGCCCTTGGCAAATGGCTATTTTCTGTTTCTTTTCCTGGCCTCTAAAGCTCTGGGCATCACATCCCTCCCCAAGAAAGAGAGTAGAAAAACACTGTGAGGTTGTTGCTCTGCTCTATCTTGGCAGCTGCTTGTTGTGCGCATCCATCTTCCTCCGCTCTCCTCTCCCCCACTGCTAGATTCAATTTCATAAATAAATACCCTGCATATTGACGTCATTGTAGGCCTTGAGAAATAATACTCCTGCCGCTCTCTGTGCTAAGCATGGAGGATGGAGAGGAGAGGGAGGAGGAACAGAAGCAACAACACTGTGGAAGACGAAGCCCTAATATTCTCCTCATCACCTCCCTCCCTTTGCAGCTATGCCTCAGCTGTGAAAAAAACAGAGATTACCATATCAGTTTGCCCTTCTGGCTCAAGACTGAAAAAAAATCAAGTATCAAAAATTCTTGTTCCTGGTGAGAAAAATAATAAAATAAAATGGAGGTTAGGGGATATTCTATCCTAGAGGCTGAAGTGCCCTGTGCAGGCCATTGTGCTCCTAGTTTGGGCATTAAGACAAGTGTAGCCCCTAAGTTCATGTCTTTTTGTTCATTTCAGGAGTCAGTGACACTTTGAAGCATGCCTCAAAGGTTGTTTCCCTTGCTTTTCTACAAGAGGCCTCCTGGCAGCACAGTAGGCCAGACTCCAACAAGCCCAAAAAAAGGCCACTGGGTTCATGCTTTCTTTCCCTGAAAGATGCCCACCTTATTTGGATACAAACCTTTTGACTCCTGCAAGAGATGAAATAGTTTGCTTTGTATTTTTTTTTGTTAGAAGATAAATAAATAAAAAGCTCCTGAAAGTGATTTTCCATCTTATAGCCTGTGAACCAAGATTGATCTGTGAGCCCCTTCAAAGGAATCCATGAATAGCATTTAAAGGAAGCAAAGCTAGGCTTGAATTCATTACACAGAGGCCTTACTGCCACTGGGGAAACACAGGACTCTGAAATGAGATCAGAAAAAGTTGGAAGCACCATCCAAGAAACAGTCTGAGGTGTTTTCAGGATCCTGAGCACTATAAGTCACCTGCTTCCCCTTTCATTTCCATTCTGGACCACCTCTTAACTCCAGAGTTAAGGAGTTAAGTCCTTATCCATTGAAAAAGTGAGCCATGGTTTCCTGACCCCAAAGTGACCAAAGGGCACTGTCTTCTTAGTGAAAAGTGCATTTACCTGGAATGGAGAGGCAGAGGCTGATTTCTCTTTAGCCCCAATAGTAACATTAAATCCCCATGTCTCTTCCAGAGGAGCACCCTAGTTAGGAATGATGGGGAGGGTGGTACCTGCTTCCCTGCCAAGTCCCTGACAAGGATTTGGGTAGCTAAGCTTATAGAGATTGGAATTCAGCACTTTACTATTCACAAGGTGTCCAAGAGTGATCTCCTATGGTCATTGCTTCAGGCTGCAGCTCAGATAGTTGTGCTTGTGGGGGACAATGCCCTCAAAAGCTGCAGTTCCAACATTAATTATGCTGGGGACTGCCTATCTGCAGGGATATTTACAGCAGGAAGACAACAACAAAGTTTAGATATGAAATATTGCACTTACTTTACGCTACTTAAGACTAAGTGATGTCAAAGGAAGCCTTTGTTCATCCCCTGTCTGAAGGACGTTGCCTGAAGGCCCAGCACTCCCTAATCACATGGTAGAAAGCTTCCCTTGAACCTCTGCCCAAGACTTTTAAACCCTGGAGATCAGGCAAAGCGTTAATAAAACTGCTCTGCAGAAGGGACAAAGTTTTCAGAAGCTTCTGTCTCCCTGCTGGCCCTCAGCAGTCATAGATGAGAAAAGTTGCAGAGGTGGCCAACTAGAGTGGAGGAACTTGGCGGGGGTAGGGGGAGACAAAAATCAGACCATCCCAATCCATTTTATAAAAGGGGACTAAGAGAGTTTGGCTTACTAGTATGGCAAAAATGAAGGGAATGAGATAGCTCCCTCATCTAGCTCATCCAGAGAGGGAAGTGAATATCTGTCTTAAGAAGAAACATCATCACCAGCAGTTGATGGTGCCTGGAAGTGATGATCTAGCCATTGGCTATGACAAGCTGCATTTGCCTTACAGTGAAAGCAATGAGACAAGATCCCTTTTATCTCAGGACAAATTCCAAGACAAAAGACTGGAGTGCTTTTGGAGTGGGTTGCCATTAATAATTTAATTCTTTTGCAGATTTATGTGAAACATTAGTCTGCAGTAACAAGCTTTGATTTTCCCTGGGTTTCTGTCTTCCTAAGAGAGTTCCTTTGAAGATCTGCAAAGCTAAGAGATGTTGTCTTGTACAAAAGGAGCACATCCTTCACCTGGACACACTTTGGTGAGAAAATGAGCAGGGAGGTAGCCGCAGCCCTTCTGCTGTGGCAAGGCATGGAAAGAACTCCCTACTTTATTGGTTTAGTATTATTTTGCCTTAATGTACTGTAATTCTGAGCCACTTGAAAAGCAGTCAGCAAAGAAGGGCAAATATGTGCATGCAAGAACATTGAAAAATCTAGTAAAAACTGAAATCTATAGTAATTTTGATAAGTGAGACAGTTACTGATTGATGCTCATGAGGGGGAATGTCTGCTGTTACTTGTCAAACACTCAGATATTACAAACAGCAAAAAAACTGTTCAGATCTCATCCAAAACTGTGCTATGCTTAATGCTTTCCAGCCAGTGCCACTTGCCATGTTGCTCTTTGGAGAATACACATGGACATCAGCACTCTGTGGTGATGCTCCCATCCAGTAGCTGCAGTCTGGCCATGCAAACTGAGAGCTGCAAGCAGCCAGCTTAAGACTAGAATAGCTCATTTTGAGTGCCAAGCGTAGTTCCATCACCACTCAAGCCAAAACTCCTTCTTGGGACATTTCTTGTCTTAAGTCCATTGCTTGTCGCTGAAGGAGCACCTGGTGGATTGGAAGTCTCAGCCATCAGCCTTGTCAGTGGAAACAAGGAGCAGGCAGGGAAAGAGGCTCTCTCAGGGCTTTCCCTGAAGGCTGACATGATTTTAATGAACAAGTGCATTCCTCCATGCATGCACAGCTGGTAGCAGTACAGCAGAGTAGGCCAAGATTCCCACCTGGACCAACACGGCATTTCCAGAAGGTTGAAATCATGTCTGCCACAGCACATGCCTCAACAGTAGCCACAGCTCCCTCCAGGGAGCCATCCCAGGCCCCTTGCATGAGAAGAAAATCCCAAGACAGGGCATCCCTTGGCTGTTGCAAACCAATGGTCTTCCGTTTCACAGCCTAGGAGCCCCAGAGCTGCCACCCCACCACACTGCCTGCAGTTTGTGTATATCCAAAGGATTTTTTTAATTATTATTAAATTAAAACCATTTGCTTGCTCTCTCCTACAGAGAGACAGAATATCCATACCCGGAAGGACAGGTAGGTTTGGACGAGTAGTGCTTATCCATTCCTTTCCAGGGCACCAGGGAAGCAGCTTCTGACTCTTCTGCCAAAATTATCATTTGCCTCCCCATCCCTTTGTAAGGCAGAAAAGCAGCACAGAGAGGTCTTTGAGATTTTCTTAAGCTCTCCTTGGGCTGCTCCAGTCAACTCTGTCCATCCAAGAAGCCTGAGCTGAAACACAGGTCTGACCTCATTCAACCAGGCTCAGAAGTCCCCAGAGAGGCGGGACAGGGGGGCATGTTGGTGCAACTGAACTAAAAAAGACCCCAAAAAGAGGTCTGCATGCCACAGTTCCCTCTCTGCATGTGTGGCTTATGCACACACATTTAAATTAAATAATAATAATAATAAAAACAACACCAGAAAGGAAACACAGCTCTTGCTGGCAGAGCAAGCAGCTCTTGCTGCACAAAGCTTGTGGCAGATTCCACCGGGTGCAAAAAAAGCCAAATCTCTGGAGCAGGTGGAGGGGTGGGAGGATGAACACAACCTTTCTCTACCTGCAGTGAAGTATCATCCAAAGGAAGTAGCTATCCTTGCATCTATACAAGAAAACCTGCCATCTACTTATTAAAAAAAAGTCTCCAAGAGAAAAAGTACATTTTCAGCTTATGACAAATTTTAGAAGAAACTAGTTTTCCAAAGATGCATTTTGCATCCCTGGGTATCTCAGTGACTCATGTCAGATGCACAATATCTAGCCGCATTTGGGCATAAGGGACCTCTCTGGCACCAGCTTGCTCAATAACTACTGTAGCAATGTAAGTCAGTACCAGGATAAAAAATATAAAAAATGAAAAGCAGTTGAGCTGGAACTCCAAAAGTTTCAGACAGCACCATCTTGCTCTTAGAAGCTAAAGTTACTGGATGCCTGAGGAAAAAAGGAAACCTGACCACAAACAAGATTTTTTTTCCCCTTCTTACCTTCAGCACATGTTCCCTTCCAGTTCAGCTTGCCTTCAAGTGAAAACTCCAGTTACTGGGCCTTTGGAAAAGGCCCAAATCCATAAAACACTGACCCAAAACCAATTCACTGATAGCTTCTGGCAAACATCACCAGCCCCAGCAAAGCACCACCAAGCAGGCATCAACCTCCCTTGGCCAGAGTGAGGTGGCCAAAGCTCCAGCATTGCCTTTCGGGTAGCAGAAGATGCTGAGCATTACAGAACCATCCCATAACTTAAGAGACTGCAGGGCCAAAAGAGGGGAGCATTAACAATCTTAATAACCTAATGACCTTAATTAACCTAATGACCTTAATTAACCTAACAACCGCTTGGCATGGCTTCCTTCTTTCTTCCTTCCCTCCCCCTCCCAGTACTGATCCCTCCCCCCATCCCAGTAGTGAAAAATAAATAAAAGAAAAAGTCAGGCTTCATATTCTGGATGGATATTTATTTGCTTAACAGATTTTCTTTTTTTTTTTCTTTTTTTCTTCATTTTTCTTTTTTTGGTACAAAGCATCCAGGAAAGCTTTCTTTTTAAAAAATAAAAACTAGGTTTCTTTTAAAAAAAGACACATGAAAAGGAAAAAAAAAGTCAATTATTTGCAATTGCTGTTTTTATTCTGCCTTCCCCACCCACTTTCCCTCCCCCCCGCCCTTTTAATTTGGACCAATTTTCATTCTTTTCCATATATATTTAATAAAATAAATAAAGGATTTTCTTTGTCGTGTATTGCAGTGCCATTTTTTTAAACAAAGGCTTCATGGCTCAACATTGCAAGGTAATAACAAACAAAAGGATTATACATTAAAATCCTCCCCCTCTCAAGACTCCCCCTAGCCCTCCCCTCCAAACCACGAAATAGAATACAATTCAAGTAGTCTTTTTTTTTTTATGTTTTAAATGTATGGATATATAAGACAAAGCAAGTACAGAACTGGTTAACAGAGTGTCCCCATTTTATTAGCAAGTGAGAGTATATCATAGGGAGATGTAATTGATTCCCCCCTTTTACGGTTCCTAGACAGATAATATATATTATTTTTAAAACCAACCTATTTTACAGCCCACTGCCCGCCTCTCTGGTTGGCACCTTGAGTGAGAGCTTCGACGTTGCTCCCTTCGGCGCAGCGGCAGGGCCGAGGGCTGCCCGGCGCCGTGGCACGCGAGCGAGCTGGCAGCGCCAGGGAGAAGCCGGGGAGGGTGACCCAGGCGGCGGTGCTGGGAGCCAGCGTGACCCAGAGGCATTACCGGGCACCCCTCCGCACCCTCGACATAATTTGTCTTTAGAACAGTTCCCTTTTCATCTAAATATTTTTTGTTTTGTTTTTCTCTTTTTCTTAAAAAAAAGGATGCGTATAGATGTATTTCTGTGTGTGCGTGCATCTGTGTACATGAGTGATAGCCAACGAGCTCATATGGTCATGACCAAGCTATATTTCAGAAGAGAAAAGAAACACATTTATCACACTTTTCCTAAAACGAAAAGCTAAAATTTCAAGTTCAGTATTCGCTATCTTGTCCTTCCCTCCCCACCCTCCCTTGCTATTTCTGTTTTTTTTTCCCTTCCAACTTACTTTAGCACCATAACACATTTTAAACATTACAATCCCTCTTCAGATACTACACAAAATGTCCCATAAAAATAGTGCTTTTTTGCCAAAAAAGTTATATAATATATTATATATATAAATCAACTAAATCCGTGGCAAATGTGCAATGCAGACGCCTCCTCCATTTAAAGTGAGCATCAGCTCACTTTTTCTTTTTTTTCCCCTTTCCTTTTTCTTCTCTCTCTCTCTCTCTCTCTCTCTCTCTCTTATCTTCCTCCCCTTCTCACTTCATCGATGATTTTAAAAAGGTGCAAGTCGATTTGGAATCTTGTAATTAAGCACACACAAACAACGCGGATGGATGGGCTCCTCGGAATTTCTTCTCAGTTACTTCGTTTTTTTCTTAAAGGTGCAAAAGAAAGTTATAAAAATAAGGAAAAAATCAAAAAAAAACCCTAAAAAGTAGGGGGTGGGAATGAGGAAATATATATATTTATATATATATATCCCTCAATGTTTCTCCCCATTACTTTTTTTCACTTTATTGTCCAGAAAGACACGGAATGGACTCTTCTTCTTGAAAAAAAAAAAAAGAATAAAGTTTGACGTTGTATCCTTTTTTCCTCTCGTTCTTTCTTTTGTCTTCTGCTGTTGGCACCCGGGATGTTGCGCCGTGCCCAACAGGAGAAAAAAAAAAACAAAAAAAAAAACAAAAACAAAGTTCAAGTGCCAAACTGTCCCTTTGAAGCACAGGCTTGGAAACGCTGGGTACACGGGGGAAGAAAACAGGTCTGGGAAACGAAATGCCCCTCCCGCCCCCCCAGAAAACAAAGATAACCCGGAAGGACGATGCCACGGAGCCGGCGCCGCTGGCCGAGGGTGCCACGGTCCTGCCGGCTCTCCGCGGTGGCTCCCGGCGGTGGGATCCCGGGCCGGGCCGGCTGCTGGGCAGCGAGGGGGCAGCCCCCGGCACTGCCGCCCGCCCGGGGGGCCGAGGGGCTCAGGGGCTAGACACAGCCAGTCCTCCCGCCCGCCCCCGGCGGACCAAAAATGGAGAAGCCGCTGGGCAGTTCATTTCTGATGGCCCGGTGTGCCCGCGGGCGCTCGCGCTGCTGGGGGCCTCTGGCTGGGCAGGGCGATGAGGGGGCGATGCACCTTGGCTTCCTCGGAGGCTTGCAGGCCCTCCGCCTGCCACCGGTACCGGCGGGCCCGCAGGATGCCAGGCACCTCACGCTGCAGGCGCTGCGAGCTCTTCTTCTGCCACACGTCATATTTGGAGTACTTGGCGTGCGAGGGCTTTTGGAAGCTGTCCTGCAAGGGGAAGGGGAGAAGCAGCATGAGGCGGGGGACGGGTTCCCACCTGGCCCCTGAGGGACAGCTCGTTTCTCCTCTTTCTTCCCTAGCCTCGACCATCTCTAGTCTAGGCTGGAGGGGACCATCCCATGTGCACTCTGTGCCAGGTGATCAGGCATGGTTGTCCCTTCAGGGCTGAGGTTGGATGGGACCTCTGGAGATCATCCAATCCAACCCTCCTGCTCAAGTGGCTTCCCAGCATCTTTGTCCCTCGGAGGTCTCCTCAGCCCAGCTTTGCTGTGGAAAAGCAGGTCTCAAAGACATGCGTCCTCCTCTCTCCCCACGGCCCGTTTATCTCCTCCTTCTTCCTCTTCTGGAGCGGCGTCACTCCCGCTTACCTTGTTGATTGCCGGCAGCCCCACCAGGGAGGTGGCTGAGAGGTCTCGTTCCGACTTGACGGACTTGGCACAGTAGGTCTCCAGGAGAGCCAGGTCGCAGCTCCGGAAGCAGCACTCCTCCACGATGCCTCGGTTGATCCTTCGGTTATTTCGCCCCACTGGACGACCTGCAAAGGCAGAGGCCTGGCCGTTAGGCCTCCCATCCAAAGGGATACCCAACCTCCCTGAAGCACTGGCAGAAGATGCCTACACAGTCTCAGTTAGCTGGGACATGGGAAGTGAGCAAATCATGGCCGACGGGGGACATGAATGCTACGGCAGTTACTGCAACGAGGTGAATCCCAGCACTCGCCTAGCTTAGCAAGAAGCTGCACAGTGTCATGGTTGTCTACCTTCTCCTCTCACCTTGGCACTTGGGCAGGTGAGATGGAGTAACATACTAGGTTTTTGGCGATGGGACGACTCTGAGACTGCTGTGGGAAGAGCGGATCACTCACCAGTATGCTCCCACCCCTCCCAGATCAGCTCTTCATCCTCTCATCAAGACTCCCCTCTGGCAGAAGAGAGAAGCCACTAGCGCAGCAGCACTCAGGTGACACTACTGCTCCAAGCCATGGCACCTGAGAAAAGGCTCCTATTATGGTTATTTTCCTCCGTCTTGGAATAAAGGGGTCACCAGGCTCGGAAGGGGAAGGGGAGCAGACAGTGGCCATGCCACTGCTGCCCCAGGCTGTGCGGCCTGTGCCGCCACGGTCGGGTGACACAGGCCCGCCCGGGCAGAATCCTCAGTTCTTGCCCACATGTGGCTTCTGGCTTCAACAGCACCAGCAAGTGGGGCTGCAACGGCTGGTGGGTGGCCCCGTGCCGCGTGTGACCATGAGGAAATAGCTCCCACTTAACTAATTACCGCGCTCCCGCCGGGAAACCCGCTTCCTGCCCCACTCCACCACCTCTCGCTTTCCTCCCTCCCAGTGGAGCTCGGCCGCTCCGTCCACAGCTCCTGTGGCCACCCTGGTGGGGATTTGCCAGTGGGGAGGTTGCAATGGAGGGTCTGGAGCAGCGCTGAGAGGCAAAGCAAGCACCAAGCTGAGTGCAAGAGGCCCTTGGGCGTAAACAGCCCCCGCGGCCGCCGGGCCCGGCGGGGACCAACAAGGGTCCCTTTGTGCGCGGCCCGCAGAGCCGCTGCTGTCCCCGTGCCCCCGGGCCGGCCCTGCACGTCCAGCTCCGCACCGCCCCCCGGCTTTTTCCTAGTATTATTCGGAGGGCCGGCGGGTGCGCAGGAATGTGCCCTGTCAGCACAAGCGGCCGGCACAGAGCTGAATTCTTATCAGCTGTTGGGAAGGAGGAAACGGGAGCCCTTGTTTGTGGATGAGAGGGCGGGCACTGCTCCTCATCCTCTTCCGTGGGCCTCAGTCCCTTCCTCACCCCCCAACTCCTCCGGCCCAGAGCATCTTCATGATGACACAGGGCAGGGCCCACGGCTCTGTTCACAGCTGACTTTGGCTGCACGTCTCCCTCCTGCTGCCCTGGTGTCCCTGGAGCCAAGCGCACCTGGGTCTGCATCCAAGCGGGGCACAAGAAGCAGTGGGAAATGTAACACGCAATGTGCTGCCACTCATCTTTCCTCTTGCAAGTGCCGCCACCCACTTCAGGAAACAGCAGCATCACGGATGTAAAAAGGGACGCGGGTTGAATATAAGCTGAGGATGCTGGACAGCTGCAGGAGTGTAATCAAAGCACAGCTCTACCAGAGACACCTGCCATTCTGGTTTGTGCTCACGTGGGCAAAAACACAGATGGGCATTCCCCCTGGCACTTGCTCATCCTCCTTGGCCTACACTACCTATCTGTCCCTTGCCAGATACCAGGAGATGAAACAGTGCCCATGGGAGCTGCTGATACCCTGCACCCACTTGGTGTTCATGCAAGCAGCTCCAGCTAAGTGGGAAGAGAGCCCAGAGATGGGCTTGCAGGAACACCCCAGGGGGAGGTCACCTTTAGCAAGCTCTCCTTTTAGAAGGACGTAGCCCGGGAGCTCGTTGTTTAAATCACCTGAGTATCAGACAGATGCCAGCGAGCTCTCTCATGGCATGCATTTTTCCCGAAATCACCAGTCAGTTGCTTGCAACAAGCCACCAGTAGCTGGCGGGGCTCCCCTGCACCCATGGGATGAGGCTATGACAGCACTTTGCTTCCTCAGTGAATGTCTCTTAAAGGCTGGTTGCTCATCAGGTAGCAGCTTTCACGCAGCCATTGGGCTGAGGGGGACAAACCTGGGCTCAGTTTTAAGATACAGACCCGCAAGAAGACAAGCCTCTGGCTTTCCAGCAGGGCACAGCTGGGCACAGGCAAGTATTTCAGTGTTGAAACATGTCCCCAAGATCCACCAGACAGCAATACATTTGCCCTGTAGACCTTACAATGAGACTGTAGGGGCAGGATGCTGAGATCCAGGGTGCTCATGGCTAAAAGGTTTTAAAAACTAGGCTAAGACCAACTTGGACCAACCAACAAAGGGAAAGAAAGGTAAAACTTATGACTAAGACCAACTTTGATCAACCAATAAAGGAATTAAAAAAGAAAAGAGTGCAGGATGTCTGCATCCTTCACCCAACAGAGCTTGCATTCAAACACCTCAGCCTCGTACAGCTGGATGCTGGGAGGCTTAAAAGAAGGTTTTGGCTTACAAGAGGGCTTTGGGATGGCTTTCCTTCACCCTAAGGGGATCTGCACTCCAAAGAGTGGTAAAAGGCGAGGAAGACCAGACAGGAGGGGGAAAAAAAGACAAATTCCCTTACAAACACCGACTTGGCTGCTTGGCACCAAGCTTCTGGTTGGCCAGCAGAAGTGTTTTTATTCTGGCCTGGAAAGCAGGGTTATTCGAGGTGAAAGGAGGTCAGTCTGTCCATAAGACAAAAGTCCCACTCCCTTTCATCCCCCCACCCCGAGACCAGACAGGGAGGAGGGGAGGGAAGCAAAAGGCAGAGAGCAGCCGCTCCTCTATATATAGGTGAGAGGAAGAGGTGTGAGAGCCAGGCAGGAGGAAGAGCCCTGTGGTGCAAGCCCTTGGCATCCGTGCAAGCCCTTGCAACACAGCTCCCCCAGGGGAGTTAGAAGCTCCCAGTGCCTTCCCAAAACAGCAGTCTGCTTCCAACAAGTGCTGGGTCCAGGAAGCAGCCCCGTGGCAGCACCGCCGTGCTCCTGGCACACCAGACCGTGCATGGCGCCAGCTGCTGACTGAGCATCCCCATCCAAAATTGGTACCCGGGGTCTTCTCCCAGCTGGGCAGCAAACCCTTCCCTCTGTGGGCAGGTAGGAGGGAGAACGGATCCAGAGAGCAGCATTCCTGAAAAAGCAGCTTGCCCCATT
Organism: Crypturellus undulatus; assembly: GCA_013389825.1. Taxonomy (NCBI): domain Eukaryota; kingdom Metazoa; phylum Chordata; class Aves; order Tinamiformes; family Tinamidae; genus Crypturellus; species Crypturellus undulatus. The sequence continues at coordinate 235,810 of VWPW01002599.1, read as the reverse complement.
CCTCGAAAGCAGCTTTCTGAGCTACTTAATCTTTGCAAGTTCGCCAAATGCACAGCAACTCGCACCTGCGCCCTCCTACCCGCAGCCACCTGCACTCACTTGTCGGCGGGGAGCTGCAGGAGGGCAGGCACAGCCCTCAGAGACAAAACACCAGCACAGGGCAAGGCAGCACCAGCCCTAAGACCATCGAGTTGCCCCTACCCATTGCAATGTGGCAAAACCAAAACACCTCCACAGAAAGCACTGTCTCATCCACTGCCCCGAAGACACCATGCTCACCAAGCAACAGCCACAGCATCTTTTCAGGCAGAATTTATGCCAAGGAAGACATTCCCAAGGCATTTCCCACAGCATTGCTGGTCCATGGCTGCCTGTGACAGGTTCGCACTCAGGGAGCAGGTGAAGGATTTGGAGAGGCTCTGAAGAGCTACAGATACCACCAAACCTGCCCAGAGCAGGGCGAGCAGAGCTCCCCGTCCAGGTGCTCCCGAAGCTCCTCCAAGGGGCACTTCCCAGGAGCAGCAGCTGTGATGAGCAGGGAGATGTGGATACTACACCAATGTGGTGCCACCTGGGAGCTTTTAGGGCAAGCTGGGCCAGTGGCTCAGCACTGAGGGGGCTGGATAAATCACTGCAGAGCACTCGCCCGCACCACAGGTCAGCCCAAAACACAGTATGGCTTCCCTGAGAACACAGCAGGGCTTCCCAGCAACACGACTTTTCTGAGCATCACACACAGGGGCTGACCTCCCCACCACACCCCTCCCCAGCATCCCCAAACTAGTGCCAAGCAGCTCTATGTCACCCCACACCTCCAGCTTCTCTCTTCACTGGTCCCTGCACGCAAACACAGATGCAGATGGCAGCAAGGGAGCAGAATCAGTCCCTGTTGTGCCAAAGTGAACGCGCTGAGAATAGGATGCTCAGTGCACCCATGTGGAGGTTGGCCCTGGTGCTGGTACTCACTGAAGTAGAAGCCCCGGTCCCCGCAGACGAACTGCAGAGTGTCAACGAGCTCGCCGCCGCAGAGGGTCTCGGCTGTGCCATAGGCGGCGGCAGCATCCAGCGCAGAGGCCAGGAAGGCCAGCAGCAGCAGCAGCAGCCTCCTCGCGGCGCACATCCTCGGCATCTGTGGGGTAAAACCAGAGGGTCAGACATGGGGATGGGCCCCCATCTCGCCACCCCTCTCCCCCTGCATTCCTCACCCCACGTTTTCCCCCCATGGATGGCTTCAGATGCTATGGATAGGGTTTTGCAGGCAAGGTTCAGCCTGCCAGCAGGCCTTGGGCCAGACACGATTGACACTGAGGCCATTTTCCATGGGGAAATCCCACTTTAGCCCTGCTGTGAAAGGCTTCTCTCCCCCTGGCTCTTTAAGCAGCATCTTTTCTTTTCCTTTAAATGGAAAATCATTTAAATGACGAGCAGGATGTGTGTTTTTGTCTTTTCTTTTGTTTTGCTTTCTAAGTGGGTCTGATGAAAGGCTCTGAGGCACGTTTCCCCAGCGCAGGCAGGCGCAACGTCGCAGCCCGCGCAGCCTCCACTGCTTTTGAGGAACACTCAGCTCTGCCCAGCCACGGTGGCCGCTTCAGACCTGCCCTCCAGGTGCAGCAGACCTGCACCACTATCTGGGGCCCAGCCTTCCCAAGACGACCTCAGGAAACCTACCCCAAGGAAGACCATGGGGATACTGGCCAATGTAGAGGATTAAGCTGGAACCAAGGTGCAATGGGCACACAGACAGAGGTAAACTCACTTATGGTTCGAGGCCCTACAACGCTTCCCTGATGAGCACCACATCTCCCTGCCCCAGGCCACGGTGAAGCCACAAAATCAGCTCAGGTTCCCCAGAAGCCGGGGCAATAAAGCCGCCTTGGTGCCTGCTCTTTGGTAGTGGCATGAAGATGCCGTGTTCAGTAGCTCTTCCCCAGGCTCCAGGTGCACACAGGCACTTCTGCAGTGACATCGGTGCCTCCCCCCACTTTCTTCTATGTTTCTAGTGTAGCTCCAGGCTGCCAGTGTCCCCAGGGCACAGGCAGCTCTGCAGCCTCCAGGGAGGACACACAGCAGGAGAGCCGGGTTGCCTCAGTGGGGCGATATCTGACGCTGGGGAAGACCAGATCCCCGCCCATTCGGTGGAAAAAAGGCAACTTCTGTCCTTGGAAAATGCCAAGAAGCACCTGGGATCCCTTTCTCCATCCAGGCACACATACAGATGCATCACCTTCCTGGGGCACACCCAGGGACCATGAGGACAGCGGCAGTGGCAGTCGCGTGCTCGGCCACCACCACCCCAGCTCCTTCTGCCGCTGTCCCTCTCCTGCCTCCCTCCGGAGAGCGACGAATGCGCATCCGTCACACAGCGTGTTTGGGCATGCACACACCGAGAAGCTCTTCCGCGCCTGAGTCAGCGCGCGTGGTCGCGTTTGCAGCGCGCCCTGCCCAGCGCCACACGCAGCAGCCCTGGCCAGACATCCGCCGACTGCCTCCAGAGGACACTGCGCCCTTAACACTCGGCCCTGGAAGCGGCGGGGACAGGGATGCCCAGTGCCAGGGGCCCCCATGGGGGCTAAATCTTTGCTACAGCGGGATGAGGCCCCGCAGGTGCTCAAGCAGGTGATGCAGGATGGACGTCAGGTGCAGGGAAGAGGCATCCGAGGCTGCTGCAGGCGGGGGCTGACAAGTCGCTGCACTATTGCTTGAATTTCCGTCCAGCTGCTGAGGAGCCAGAGGCCAAGAGGCCACGATGTGCTACAAGGCCCTGCTGCCAAATCTCCAAGGACTGCTCAGGCATCCCTTGCATCCAGGCGTGTGCCAAGCCAACCCAACCACTGTGCCTCTCTTGGGCAACATCTCCAGAAAAATGGATACTCAACCTCCTGTCTGACCTAATTCCTCCTTCAGTCTGGCCTTCATTACAATTTAATATGAACAGCGCAATGTAGGAGGGAGTTGACAGATGGCCCAGTCTGCAAATTTGGGATTTTTGGATAGCCCAGGCCAACTCTTGCTCTTTATGGGGTAGCGCAGAGCTTCAACAGCAGCAAGGCAAGAAGTTGTTGGTCCCCACCAAGCACGAGGGAGAAGAAAACCAAAACTGTCAGTGGCCCAGCCCAGCCCAGGTGGGTGAAGCTTCAGCACTTCCGTGTCTACCTGTGAGCCACCTCTGACCATGCCAGGCTTTACCCCAGCACGTGGGTACCACAAGATACTTGCAGGTGTTGGGCCGCCTACCAAGAAAACCCCAAAGATGCCAGGATTCTGGGCACGTGCCCATCTCTCATGTGCTTTGCTCTGCACCTTGGACAGAGGTAGCAGGGCTCCAGCACTGCCGCACCTCCATCGGAGTCTCACAGGACTTGTGACCACTGAGCTGCCAGGCAAGCAAGGTTGACCCAGAACCAGGGGATTCGGGGATTGTTTATTTGGGGTTTTTGCTTTTTTCTGTTTGGCTTTAATAGCGAAGCTTCAAGAAAGAAATAAAAATCTCCCAGTTGCTGGCACCTGGCTCGCGTGACATTTATAGGGCTGAGGTTGGCAATACTGCTTCTATTTTCAGCACTCTGCTTTTTTGTCTTCCCCATTCGTCCCCCGCGCACTGCTCAGCCCTGCCCTAGGGATCGCCTTTCTCACCGGGAAGTGAGGCGCCCTCGTGCCACCAACTCTGCAGCATGGGCTACCAAAGCTGTGGAAAAATCAAGCTCCAAAAGGTGAATGGGGTATTCAGTACCATTTACTCGCCCCACTGGGGAGCAAGAGCGTATTGCACAAATTTTGGTATGCAGCCCAGAAACGTTTGATTTATGGCAGAAAAAAAAGGAAATGCAATCTTGCTTAACTCTTCTAAAGACAGCTGGCAAGAGCCAGGGAAGGGATTTAAGTCCGTTTTAGTAGCCTCACTTAACTCCTTTCTTTATTGTTCCTCTCCCCTCTCCACGTCCACGTCCAAAACCTGGAGTGTATCAGGAAAAGTTAACAGCAAGTTAAGCTGTTAAATCAGAAATTGTGGTGACTGGAGTTTACTGGCAAGTGATATTCCCACAACACACTGAACTTACTTTATGCCTTGGCAGAGCAGATTTAACCCTTGCGGAGCCAGGCTGCAGTCACCAGGCACGGTTCTCCCCCGCCTTTCCGAGCCAGCGTCCACGTGCCCGGCGAAGGTGGCATTGATCTGCCCTGTTAGCCGCAGAAGCAGCACAGGCGAATCCAGCAAAGATCGCCGGGGTCAGGCCCAGGACACGAGCAAGGAGAGGGTGGGCCGCTCACACCGCTAGCTAGTATGCAGCGCTGGAAACGCACCAGCCGCTCGGTCCCTCTAAAAATAAGACCTCACCTGCTGCGTTCGCTTTATTTAAGCAAGGAAAGAAAGGCAGAAATCCGTCTTTCTAGAGCTCCGCTGCTCCAGCAGGGCTTCATTCAAAGACTGCTGGAATCACAGGGCACCCACACCTCGGGGCAGCCTGCTCCCGCCAGCCGGGCTGCGGAAAGGATCACCTGTCAGGAAAAAAGCGGCGGGACACACACACATTTTGGCTCTCCAGTTTCATTCAGCAGTGGGAGGGGACCTGTGGTGTCAAATCTTTTATCCCTTAATGAATTTTCACAGGAGCAGGGATAGCCCCTTTGAAAGGCTGGGGGAGCTTGTGTGGGTGTCGACAGCACCGAGCAAGATTTACAGCACTGACCCATTCACCCCCACCAAAATTGTCAAGTTGGGTCCAAAACAGTTCAGTGAAGCTCAAACCAGAAGTGTCAGTCAGTTTTATTTCTCCAGATGTCCTTAGCACAAAGTCACCCTTACAAAACCGACGACCCAGACTCCTCAACTCTGCTCTAAATCAAGCCAAGAGGAGGAGGGAAGAAAAACCACCAGCCCAACACACTGCGTGCTGCTCGGTACAAGAAGAAAACCACGCGCGCACACACACAACCGTACAACCTGACAACAAATAAAAACAAAGAGAAGCAGGCCCTGGCTTCCCAGGCACATCCTGGCATTTAGGAAGAAAACTACAAGACTTTTGTCTAGGAAGTCGCAACACAAGGACTGAGCGCCACGGTTCTCCCAAGGTGTCTGCTTAAAGCCACCCACGCAACCCTGATTTTCGCACTTGACTGCTCCACGCTGCCTGGCAAGCCCCTAGTGTACCACTGGCTCAAGGCAAGGCAGCCACATCTGCCGGTACAGTTACGCTAAATCCGAGTTTTCTCACGCGCCCCAATTCCCTCCTGCTCAGGCGAGGGCTAAAACCTTTCCAAGTTGCGCTCTTATAACAATCAATGTAGGGAACAGCAGTCGGGAAGGCAGGGTTTAAAACGGGGAATCGCACAAAGTCGCAGGCTCCGTGCCAATCGTTAACTCTCGGTTCATGTTGGCCTCAGCCTCCTTGTTTTCCCTCCCCGAATCCCCGACCCCCGCGCGGCTCCGCGGCCCGTCCCTCACACCCCGCGCGGAGCCGCCGCTGTGCCGGGCGCTGCGCGGGGCTCCGCGGCCGCTCCGCGCG
>VWPW01002599.1:146629-230014 GCA_013389825.1 Crypturellus undulatus | reverse complement strand
GCGCTCGTCCGTGCGCGCCGCGGCGCTGGGCATGCTGCTCTCCTGCCCTGCCGGCGGGCTCGGCGCGGCTCGCCTCGGCGCGGCTCGGTTCGGTTCGGCGCTTCCCCCGCTCCGGCTCCGCTCTCCTCGCCCGGCGGGGCTGCGCTGTCAAGTGCCTGCTTGGTTTTGTCTCGAGGATGTTATTTGGTTACGGTCAGGTATTCTGCTGCGCCGCAGACCGAGCGAGCGGAGCGAGCGCTTTCTCTCTTTCCTTTTTCTTTTCTTTTTTTTTTTCTTTTTTTTTTTTTCTGTTTTTATCCTTTTTTTTTTCCCCTTTCTCTCCTCCTGCTGTGGCTGCCCCTTGGGTGGCTCTCACTGTGATGTGTGTGGACTGCGTCCCTGTTCGGGGCTGGAGGGGCTGGCTCCCTTCGGCGCACGCTGCTCCCGGCTGGCTGCCCCACGAGCGAGGAGACAGACAGGGCGCTCCGGCTGCCCCCTTTTTATACCCCCACAATGGGCATGCTCTTCCCCGGCGAGCACCAGCCCGGCCACGCAGCCAATAATGTTGCAGCGCGATCTAACCCCCTCTCTCTTCCCTCCCTCCTTCCTTCCCTCCCTCCTTCCTTCTCCCTCGTAACCCTCCGGAGTCCAGCTCGGGGAGGGAAGGGGTGGGGGGAAAAAAGTTTCCGCCGCGCGCTTTCCTCGCCGGCCGCGCTCTGCAGGGGGCTTTGCCCACCCTGGGGGCCCGCGCTGCTGCCCGCCCCGCCGCCCTCCTGGCTTCCTTTGCGCAGGTGCCAGCGCGCCCCTTCAGAGCCCCCAAAGCCTGCCGGGGTCCCGGAGCGGCCGCCGCGGAGCCTAGGGGCTTTTCTCCCGCGGAAATAAAATAAAATAAAGTAAAATAAAATAAAATAAAATAAAATAAATCAGCGCGCTGATGCACTGAGTCCCGCGGAGCGGTCGCGGCTCTGCCGCGCGCTGCCGGCCCCCGGCCCTGCCCCGGCGGGCCGCCCCGCTCGTTGCTGCGCGGGCGCGGAGCCCCGAGGCTGCCTCTTGCCCGGCCGCGCAGCGAGATTCGCCCCGCGGGCAACGTGCTGGAGCCCTGTTTGCGATGTGCCTCAAATAAGTGGCTTTATTTTTTATTTATTTATTAATCTAAGTATGAATCTAAGTATGAGGGAGTTGGGAACTCTCCGAGTAGTCGGGAATTGCCCAGACATGCCCAAGTAAATGTGAGGACAGAGCAGGACCGGTCCTCAAGAAAGCTTTGGACATCCTTCCCTCCTCAGCATCCTTCTGCCCTCTGGCTTGATCCTCGGGCTGTGCTGCTCTGATGTGCATCGCCGTGTCTCACCTCCACCACCCGTCCTAGTGCCAGGGCAGTGGTGTCCGCACATCTGGGAGAGCGCCGTGGTGCTGGGAAAGCTCCTTTGCGCATACCGGCTTTTCAAACATAGGCATCTAACCCCGGCGCCCGCATCTGCGCTTAAGCACTTGCATAGGTGGCCTGGCTGTCAAAGAGGCTGAGCTCTTGGGAAGTCTTGCCACTGCGTATTGGGGCTTCTCTACAGCAAGGCATGTCGATGTCATACTTACCTCCGGATTTGGGAGTTTCCACTTAGACACCCAGGAGCTAGAAAACCCTGCTCGTGGGTCCTCCCTCTCTGCCCAGTGCAAACCGTCCTGCAGGACTTGTCTCCTTACCAAAGTGCAGCCACCTCTCTCCTCTTCCAGTAAGAGCTCATCAAAGTAAAAGAGGCAACCTAGGCAAGGGGGTGAAGCAGGGCTGTAAGCTACTGTTAATAGCTGAAGGAGTGGAGTTCCCTTCCCCCAGCTCACCACAAGGACCTCCTGAGAGTAGACAAAAGAAAGCTTGGAGGGTTAATCTCCCTGAGAAAAACAAGTGATTTTCCAGTAAACAACTGCAATAGCAAACAATGGGGGTGAAAAATAGCCATCATAAAAAAGTCTGCGCCGAGGAAGAGGCGACCCAATAAGAGAGGTGTCCCTCTGGGCTGGGGGGAAAACACGCCAGCCTTTTGGTGAAGCTGCAGCAGCGGCAGCAGCAAAATAAACCCCACAAGTTGCCACTGGATCTACTTGTGTTTGTGCCTTTTGATCTTTTAATTGCTTCTTAGTTATCCTTCAGTGCAAATAAATAGTGCATTGTGTCAAGAAAGAGGAGGGGGCCGGGGGCGGGAAGAAAGAGACACAAAAGAAAGAGCTGTCGACCAGAGGAGGGAAGGAACAGGTTCTTTGCCCCCACCTTTAGAGAATGAATATATCTGTATTTGAGGGGGGAGAAGGGGATGGGATTAGAAATCAAAGCGAAATTGGAGAGAGGCGCATTAAGCCTCGGGCATCCTTATAGTAGGAAGGAAAGCGGGAGGTGATAGGAGCCCCTGGGAGTTTATTCTGTGAGTTATGAGAGGATCCATGAGTGCAATATTGTTAAAGGTCAGCCCGAACCTCATTTAAACTAGGGATGTGTGACCTCCGCCCTTCATTTAATACAGTTAAGGAGCATTGCTCTGCCGATAGCTGAAACAATAGCTGCCTCCACCCCAAACTCCAGCCTGGCATTGCCTGCCTGGAATTAAGGCCTGTGAAGGAGGAACAGCAGAAGGACCAAGAAAGCCAAGGGTATGGCTGGACCTGAGGAAAGTTGGGAAGGGAAAGGAGGAAGAGAGGATCGAGAGCCTTCGGAGTCGAGCACTGCCCTGGTTTGGAAAAGCACAGTGCCCCCGCAGCACCCTTGGAAGCATTTTGGTTTAGGAGTGAGCAGGGCTGCACCAAGGAAACACCTGGATCTATGGGAAACACAGTCAAAGTAACCCACAGCATCTTGCAGTTAACTGATTTTTTGGAGGGCACAGGAACAAATGCATGATCCTAGATACCCATTAAATACACAAGGAACAAAGACAGCATTGACAGAGCAAAGTCAACCAAGAAATGAATCGACAGTTGGAGCTGGAATAAAAGCATCATCTGAAAGACCCTAAAATGACCAAGAGATGCCCAGAGCTAAGAGAGCAGCTTAACTGCTGCAGCAGATCCAGAAGTTTCTGGGCAGACTACAAAACACCCTGCTAGACCTGCCCATCTCAACAGATCAGAGGCTTGTGGGTGGCCACCAACCTGCAGCAATGGGCCAGAAAGTTTTCCAGGGAAAGGGGAAAGAAGAGGAAAGCTTTGGCCAGTCTGGATGTTCCAGCTGGAGAAGAATGTAAATATCTGTAAAAATCTAGTGGCAGGAGGCCTGGGTGGAAGTCAGTTGGGGTGTTGAGGAAAAGCATCAGGCAGGTGCCTTCAGGGAAGAGGACATTTACATTATTTCTCCCTTCCTCTCCACTCACAGCATGCAGACAGGAGAGGCCACATAACCGAAACCCAACCAAGACAATCGCTGATGCTTATTTGGCTTATTTCACAGTTATACGAAAAATGAAAGGTGATCAGAGAGGAGATTCCTTAGCATCTGAGTTGCCCAGTTCATGCTTTGTGCCTGCAGAAAACTCACCCTTTCAGTTAAGAAGGTATCATCAATGATACCTCAGTTCGAAAAAGCATCTTATTTTTTACAGCTGACATTTAGGCCACGCCAGGTCAAGGCATCTGTGAAGGAGACAGCAGAAGGCTGGGGACAGGCCATAAGTTTGGGACTTTGGTGACTGAAGACTTGGAAAAAAAAGCCATTGCTGGTGAGAATTGGTAAAAGTCCTCTACATGGCTGTTTACTGGTGGCAAAGTAGCTCTTACCTGGTCCAGAGCATGTTTCAGTGGCTTTAAGAAAGTGATACCTCTTGTTTGGTACAGCCTGGGAAACTGGCAATAACACAGTGTCCTTGTGTGCTGCTAAAATATATTGATCCTAGGGCACATGAAACCATCTGAACAGGAGCGATTCATTGGCAAGAGGGATGTGATATATGTGAGGTCCCTGTGCAAAATTGAAGTCAAAGAACTATGAGCGGAAGAAATAATTTACCCGGGGCATGCAGTCAACAAGGAGGACTCATCTGACAAGCAGGGAGTTCTGAGACTCTGCAGCTCTGGCTAGGGCTCCCAGCCAGAGGGTTGATGTAAGGCTGCCAGATGGGCAGGGGGAAAAAAAGGGGTGACCTTAGCAGGCAGCAGAGGATATTGTTGTTGTGCTGGGGGTGAAGAAGGGACCCCCAGTCCTAGGTGTGCCCAAGCGTAGGGCTGCCTTGGGGCACTTTTTGGACATAGGTGTACAGGAAGGGTATGGACAGAGGTATGCTGAGGACCCAAGGATGCTGAGCATAGCAAAAGTGAACTTCTTCAGTGGTAAATTATTCCATTGTGCCAGAGGAACTCATGGCAGTGGTTAAATATATGCAGGTGCTTTCACCCTTGCTTTTATGGAGGGCAGACTATGCATTTTCTGCAGGCTGGACAGACTCAGTGTTCCTGTAACATCTTTTCAAATTCAACATCTCAGGTGGTTAGAGAAGAGCTACAGATAAGATTACCTCAGCTGACTCACACAGCGGCAGCAGAGAGGGCACAAGGTAGGGAGGTGTCTCGACAAGGAACACAGGGTGGGAGTCGGGAGAGCACAAAAGTCAGTGAAATCCCACAGAGGTGCTGCACTGTCAGCGTGATCTTCCGCTAGAGACGGGGACCACATGCACTCTAGCACCATCTGCACCCAGGAAAGGAGAGCATCATCCCCTTCATCCCCATCATCCGTGGAAGTGAAAAGGTGTTACATTCATTCCTTCTGGGACATGCCAACATGGCCTCCAGCTCAGCCAACAGCTTCCTAAGACAGAGTTCCTGGGGTCAGCAGAATAAGTGGCAGTAACGATGCTGTAAGAAAACTATGGTGGAAGAGCTCGGAACAGAGCAATACGGACTAGAGTGGAGATGGACCAGAGTAGATGGGGAAGAGATGCATGCTTTCTCCCCAGCTTCTTCATTTCCTTCTTTTTTTCTTTCTTTCTCCAACTCCCAGGAACACCAGGATAACGTGGTCAGTGTGGCCGCCTGCTCCTGGCTTCAGGAACACATGCAACCTGCAGCAGGCAAGTGCTTAGTGAATTACTGCTCCTCAAAGAACAAGTAAATAAATAAATAAAGCAGCCAGTGCTGAAGTCCTTTCTGTCTGCAGAGGAGGTAGCGGCCAAGTGGGCTGCAGCAATGCCTGCCCGGGCCGCTGGGGCAGCGCAGCGTAAGGGACCTGTGCGTGCCCACTGCACCCGCTGTGCTCCCTCCTCTGCGGCCGCTCCTGAGCGTCACACATGCAGAGGATGACACACAGGAGCCAGTGAGAAACTGCCCGCTCCGATGGGTGTTTTTTCTGAGCGCCCGAGGCAGCCGGTGGCACTGAGTGCATTTGGCAATGTGTTTTGTGAGATGCGCGTGAGGCCTTCGCTCACTGTGGAGAGGTGGAGCGGTGCAGATACGTCTCTGTTGTGTAATTAATAGCTCTGAGGAAAAAAAAAAAAAACCCAAAAAACAAAAAGAGCATGTTGGCTAAGCCCGAATACCTCTGAGGGGTTCAGGAATCCCAGCTATGTATCTTCCAGGCGTTCCTTCCTCTGTTTTTCACATTGCTGCTGCACTCCGGCATGGGTCTTTGTCTGCAGCTCTTCTTGTCCTTGAGCAGGGCGCCAGGTCACATGGCCATGGACAGGGACTCCCCGCCTTGCCAGGACCCCTGTATTCTCTGCATCTCCTCCACCGTGCTAGGGGCTTGGACCTCCATGAGACTTGCAGGCGAGATAGATGGGCTGCCCGGCGTCCCAGGCTCTGTGCTGAGCTTGAGCACTATGTGGCAAAGGTGACCTGTGAGGAAGGGCCTGGCCTTGCCTCACCCTTGCTCTTGCCCAGGCTTGGGCCTCCCTGACCTGTGGCACAGGTGGCTCCTGATGCTCCCAGAGGAAATTCTTCCATAGCCTTTCCTCAAGGCACATCACCTAGCTTGTCCTGGTCCCCATCTGCCAGACAGGGCAGGAGAACATACTCCCCTTGCTGAGGGGAGCAGTGGTGCGAAGGGGTGGGTGCTGAGCCCCCCATGCAGTGGGCCAGTGATTTGTTTTCTCACTTAAACAAAACGCTCTCCCACAACCAGACCCAAGGAGGGGAGGCCGCAGCCCTTGGCGGGGGCCTGCACTAAGTGCACTTCTCTGGAAGTGTTTATACTTTGCTGCTGAGAAATCTGCCCAGCAGCATGGCGATAGCTCCATGCAGTTCTAGGGAGTGGGCACCACACGGAGGGGCGCACCGGGGCCCTCCACATGCCTCTCAGTTCTGTCCATGGGAGCCAGGATGACCCAGGGGGCTTTGGCAGCACTGGGAAGGCACCATAGTCAGAGGTCCTAGGCTTTGCTAACCCTGAGAGGAGGAACCCACATACGTACATTCCGCCCCCCACCCCCACCCCCCAAAAAAAAAAAGCCAAGTGGCTTTTCAAAACAGCATACGGGGTGCTTGCACAGCATGTGCAGGCGTGCGCGCGTCTGCGCACATGTATTTTTGGTCTGAGGGGGTAGAGAGTGCTCGATTAAGTAGGTAGAGCCAAATGGCAGGTGATTCAGGCGCTACCCATCCTTGTGTCACCAGCTCTGCCGCACAGCACTCCGCAGCTCGTGCCGGCTGACTCGCCAGCCCTTCCTCAGTGTGAGAAACACCTACGGCGCTGAGCTGGCCGTGGCACACTACAGCATGCCCGAGAGCCTCGCAGGGGAGATGCTGCCGAAGCAGGCAAGCGTCCCACGGGGCAGCCGGGCTCCTCTCACAAGTCCCTGTCCCCAGACATATGGCCGTGGGCAGCCTGTGTGCCTGGGGCACCACTGGGTGAGGAAGCGCGTGTGTGGCTGGTGCATTCCCAGAGCCCTGTCTAAGCCTCGAAACTGTCAGCCAAAGGGTTAACCAAATTCCCCGGGCAGGTGGGAGGGAGGGCCTGGCTGGGTGATATCGCAGACATGTTATTTGAAAAGCTAAGAAATTGTGGAATTCCTCACCTAATCCAACTTCCCCACAGTTTAAAGAAAAGGCGCAATATAAGATACCACCACGTCCGAGGCAGACCCCCCACGAGCCTTTCCCTACGTGATATATATACACTGTGAGCCACCTCCTGCCTTGCTGCATTTCTGCCCAGGATTTTCTCCTGGCAAAGCTAGCTGGATGCAGCATGGTCAGAAGTGAATTCAACCAGTTCCAAGCACAAGCCCTAGGCCTATCGCCTCGGCCCAGAGATCAATGGCTTGTTTCAGGTCAGCCCGAGAGCATCTGAAACACACGCTCAGTATGGCAAAGCCTAAGTCAGTGGGAATAATCCTGATTTTAGCAGGCTGTAAGCGGCTCCAGAAGATATTCTGGTCGTCTTCAACTTTAGGACATCTCTAGCTGTGAAAGGTTACTGTGATGAGACTCTGTAGACACAAATACGTGGCCACCATTAATGATCAGCAGGCATGGGCACAAGAATGGAAACTGTATCACTACTTCAAATGTGCCTACTGCTTCTCTCTTTATTTTTCCAAGTGGGTTTATTACCAAGCCATATAAGTCCACCAGGTAAATCTTTGTGAAGCAGAAGATATTTCTGGCTGGAAGTAAATTACTTAGATTTTGTTTAGATTTTTTTTTTCATTACAGGCAACCATTTCAAGTATGTACAGATCACACGGGTGTTTTTTAGTCAAAACAAGCACAGTAACCACAAGAGGTGCCAGACTGGAATGATCTCTTCTCCGCTAATCTAATCCAAAAAAAAAAAAAAAAGGATGTTTTCCAGGGATAGAACAAATTCCATTGTCTTTGCATGAGACATAAGGAAAGAGGGAAAAATCTATCAAGAGATAGCCAGCAAACACTAGCAGGGATGCCCATGCTTTCCCTCCAAAAAATCCCAGCACTGTAGATGGTTCATGGTTTTCTCAGGCAGAACTGCCAGGTCTTGCTCCCTGCTCTGATGCTTCTATTGACAGAGACCAAAAATGACCAATATTTGACGTTGGCACTTGCTGCTACTCTTTCTTACAAGCTGGTATTGCTTTTCAGATGAACCTCACTATTTCCAGTGAGTCAGCCCAGGGGCTTCAGGCTAATTTTGGCTGCTTGGATACTGCCCTAGCTAACTAATTAGCTTAAGAGCAGGAGTTTCATCTGGCATTTCCAGTCACAGGGGTTTTTCGACAGTTTCCCTCCCAGCTCCCATTCAGACCCCACTTCTGTGTCAAATCGGTTGGGAAAGGCAGGATTTTGGGGTCATGGCCTGAGACCCCCTCCCTTGCGTGAACGATACCTGGTTTGTGGCCGCTCCCGCTCTCCACTCCCCCTTCCCTCTCCACTGCTGGAGACTCGCACGAGAGCGGCAAGAGTGCGGTTGGGGTATTGGAAGTGAAAGATGACTCACTGCAAAGCCTTTGCTCCCACCTGAGGGAGGCTCTTCTGCAGGCAGCTATGGAGAAATCTCCTGGGGAAGGGGGGTGGAATTGATGTCAGTTGGATTTTTCTTTTTTTTTAAAAAAAACCCAAAACATTCATTTAATCTAAGCCACTGACTTGGGATGCTGGCAGAAGTTAAGTGCATTTCTTATGGGCACAGTTGTCCCAGGAGAGCAGCCACCAGAGCCAGGTTGGGGGCTCGTGGGCAAAAGCAGCCCCGGTGTCTACAGTGTGGACATCATTTGCAGCTCACTTGCAAACAGGCTAAGTGATCAGCATGAAGCCACAGCAGGAGTCCACAGCTGAAGCAGTGAAAACATTTTCCACCAAAAACCACCTGCCCAGTTGCTCTGCAAGGCCCAAAAGCTGCTCCCAAATTTCCCCAGCCAATCACTGCTTTCTTACCTGCCTATCCTCAGGCTTTGTCACCAGAGCAGGTTCAAGGGAAACAGCCTTCCCAACCGCAGCTTTTTTTTTTTTTTTTTTTTGTGATCATTTCTTGGACTCTCTGGCAGATAACTACTTCCTCACAGCGCTTCCTCCAAGGGGCTGCTTCTGGGAGCTGCAGCCACCCTGCTGCGGTCGGCTGCTCCGCGGAGGAGCAACATCGAAGCGTGCAAGGCCATGTCATGGACAGAGAGGAAGGCCAGCGCTGCGATTAAGTCACGGGAGCCAGAGCCCTGGTATTTCTGCTTCTGCAACAGATGTCCTGCATGACCTTCGTCAGGACACTCAACCTCTCTGTGCCTCCGTTTATGGATGCTATAAGAGAAAAGTGGAGATAGCGCCCATGAGATTCTCAGGACTGCCCAGGTGTTGAGAGCTTTGAGGTCCAGAAAGCACCACAGAAAGATTCAAGTGCCAAGGCATGGTACTATGTTCAAAGGAAAAGGTGCTGCCTCAGAGCTCTCACCACACTGAGAGCAGGATCTTGAGCTCTTCTCCTGCTTTTGCTCCTCATCTTCCAAGAAGAGTTCCCAGTGACCAAGGAATTTGTGAAAGGTATTAGTTCATGTGGAGGCCATTATGGGTGAAGATTGCAGGAGATTTTAGAAGACTGTTCATATCTAAAAGGGACATGTTGGCAGCTTGGTTATACTTGCTGCAGTTGGAGTTATACATATTGAAAGTCCAGGTGAACCACTGCTTGAGCCATTTGCTCCATTTTCCCCCCCTATTGCATGTCCTTCTTCAGACGATGGCAGTTTTCCCCATCCTGCATTTCTGAATGCCTAGCATTCCCAGGTTGTTGTAAGTGGGGCAGGCTCACACCTTGGAGGAATTACCCCCCTCGCAAGTAAGTGCTGGTTCTCCTTTCAGATTTTATTTCGAGCAGCTATAAACTTGAAATGTCAGGCTATCTTGGGTCAAGGCATCATCATCTAAAAACTGGTACCAGTGAACGGCACGTCGCACGGTCATGTGAGAAAATGTCCTTTGCTGGAGAACTGAATTAGATTACTCTTGAAGTGAGAGAATTATTAATGGAAAAACAAATGCAGGGTGGCAGGAATGAGGGAATTAACCTCTTTTTGTGTTTTTTCCTCCTTGTTTCATCCTGGCATTGGGGAGGCAGTAACAATATTCACAGGCAGGTGAGAGGTAGCAGATGCATGGGGAGCATAGTTGTGGGATGGCCTTGGACACAGGTTTCCAGCAAAGAATGGCCACAGGACTGCACCGTAGCAAGCATCTAACTTTGGAAGCAAGGGGCCACTTAAAAAGTTTGATCTTTGCTCTAAAGGCTTCAGGTAATGAAAAATCTTTCATGTCAATAAGAAAACCACCTCATGGGATAATTGCCTCTTGCCCATTACAGTCCCTTCTTGTCCAACTGGGTCTAACTTCAGCTTTTAGACACTGCATTTTGCAATGTGTTTGGCACATTGAGGACTTCTCTACTCATGTCTCGGGTGCAGCCAAGTCTTCCTCAGCCTTTTTTTTTTTGGATAAGTACAGCAAGCTTCCTTGCTCTCCTGTAGAAAAGCAGGTCTCTCGCAGGTCAGATCATTCCTGCTGCCCTTTTCTTCTCTGTCTCGGAGCTGCCAATGCCTTCAGTAAGAGCCTGACAGTGCCGCCTGACTGCAGGGCTCAGCATTGGTATTATTAGAGATGGGCACAACCGCGACATTTCCTCCTTTTTTCCTCCCACCCACTTGCAGGGCCGAGGAGGCCGTGTCCAGCTGGGTGTCCCTGGAGACGCACCACCCAGGGCATGCGCTCTGGTTCCTCCTCGGTGCTCTGATGTGCTGAGCTTTGCTAATCTGACCCGTCGCCTTTCACCCGGCCGGCCAGCTGTGGCACTGGCAGCAGCCGAGAGGCAGTCGGGGCTGCGTCCACAGGGAAGCACTAGTAGGTGAGTTAACGCGGGTGCCGGCTCACCAGAGCACTGTGAGGGGATGTGCTCAGAAGTGTACAGTGCAGCAATCTTTGTGCCACTCAGCACACCAGTTTCCCTGCATAACCTCACTCCATGCGTGATTTAATGACATATTTATCTAATTCACATCAGCTTCCCCCAGTGGGCTTGTCCTAACGCAATCCCAGGGACACCTGGCTTAGTTACGTTGCTCTCTCTTTCTGGTTACTGATCTGTGGAGCAATGAGTTTATGTTGCCCATTTATGCTTGAAAAGCCTCCCTTTGCAAAGCCGGGGAATCTGTGCCACAAGGAGAGGGGCAGACACTAGCCCATGGGTATGTGCATGTGTATCTGGGTAACAAATTACATCTCTGCTATGACACGTGCCGGGAGACGCCCCCCACTACGGAGGCATTTCACGGGGAATAATTTAGTCCCTTCTCCTAAGGTAAGAGACAATTATAGCTCCTGCCAGATGCTGAGCCCTCGGCTCAATAAGTAGAACAAATTAGGGGAGTGCAGCTCTGTTTGGCCTCAATTCAAGCACAGCTCTACCTCTGAGGCCAGGCTGGAGCCTAGAGCTGACCTGGGGCATCCTGCTGCCCTGTCCTTCCGCAGTGGCACCAGGATTCAGCTGCACGTCCCCGGCATCATCCATGCGGCCAGGGACAACCTTTTGTTTTTAGCACCCAGGTCAGGATTTTATTTATTTATTTATTTATTTATTTTTCTCCGTGGCATTTCTCAATCCATGCTGGCAGTGTGCGGCTGCAGCTCTGAGTGCTCCCTCTGCTGGCTAAAATACAATTTCTTAAATAGGGGCTACCTTAAGTAGGGTCACCTTCTCTTCCCCACGTTGGTGCATGAAGAAAGTTAATGCCTGCCAGTCAGGGAAGCCTTGAAATGCGTGGGAAAACGCACACCAAGCAAACTCAAAGTACTCCATACACACGTGCTGCTTCTGAGAAAACCTGGATCAGCAGAGGTGTCTCCCAAGCAGATGAAGGTTTCTTGAAAGGGGGCTGCAATCCAGGGAAGCAAATATGCTGGTGGCTGGGCATGCGGTGGGACGTGCAAGCAAGGTGCACATCCTAGGCAGGAAGAGCCGACAGGAGCACACCAACCGTGTCCCAGGGAACACTTTGGTTTTAGCACCATCCTCATCTTTCTTCTCTTCTTTTCTTTTTTTATCTTTCTCACCAAAATCTGCAGCCCTCCCCTCGGCCAAATGGGAAACGGGTGGAAAAGCCAAGACATGCATAAAGATTAACACTTACCGGGGCCAGTGCCTGCATTTGAGTCATCTTTAAGAGCCTGGACACTCAGACCTGTGAGCAAAATCCTCCTTGGAGGAATGTGTTGCATGAGATGCAAACCTTGACGCTCCAGAGGGATATCATCCCTAAACAATGACAGGAGCAACCACAGCGACGTTCCAGCTCGTCGCTCGCCCAAGGTCACTGCACGTGCCGCTGAGCCTGATACCGCACTGTGCCCCTCGCTTGTTTACCAGGCCATGGGGCTGCTGCAGCATTATCAGCGCCATGCAGAGATGTGCCCATGGCCGTGCCTTCTGCCCACAGCACCTCGCCTTGCGTCAGGACCTCATCCAGGGCCAGGCGGCGGCATCCAGCTGTGCTCCATCCCCTGGCAATAGCTGGGAGTGCAGGAGGAGGGAAAGCCACCGCAGGAATCCGTGTTTCACAGATTCTCGGCATTTTTGTGGCACCCTGTTTTGGTGACAGACCCATGGATAATTTCTGAGCTCTGAATAGATATATTAAACCTCCGGGTCTTTTCCAGGTTAGGAGACTTGTTGAGTACAATGGAATGGATGAATTCCTTGGGAGTGATTCCAGAAACTAGAGCTGCGTGCAGGCAAGGGGAAGAAACGGGATGTAAAAAACCTTTCTGGAGATAAAGAAGGCACAGACATGGCAAATTGGCATAGGCCTACTCAACAGTCTGCAAATCAATCCTGTATTCTCAAACAAGAGCAGTAAGATGTGTGGTAGAGCAGGGCAGTCAAGAGGAATGACCCCAACCAGGTCTCTGTGGTGTGAAGTTAAGGGAAAATGGCTCAAGAAGGACACCAGTGGCTCTGTAGATCATACAAGAAAAAAAAATATAGAGGAAAAAAGAGAATGACATTGGTTTAGGCTCATTTTTCCCAGTAGGAGGTCAGCAATCTTCCAGAAGGAAAGGAGCTGCTGGAGAGTCTTTTCTGAGAGGGGCTTCAGGCTCTGGAGTTCATTCCACCTCCTTGGTGGGAAACAAGTCTTGGTGCAGATGATCTCCCATCCGCCCCACAGTCGTCTCCTCACCTGGACTATGCAGAGAAGACAGTAAGTCTCGTCCTTGCCCCAACACCGCTTCCTCACCATCCAGGATCAGCTTGCGTCTTCCCAGAGGTGCACAAGGAAGGACTCTGGACACCTTCCCGCCAATGTTTCTATCACGAAGAGCTTAAAAAAAATCAACATTTCATCAGTATTTGGGAGGGGTCCATTTTTTTTCCCTTGTTTTTTGGTGGTTGGAAGGCAATATTTCAAGGGAAAGATGACAAAATTTGGGAAGACAGGACCAGTTTTAGCTAGCAAATTTTAACAAATGATTTGGTTTCCAAGATGGCAGAAGAGCAGGTAGTGGTTTGGCCTCAGGGCTGTTCCACCGTGCTTTGTCTCTCCCCACCAAAGCAGAAAAAGCTCAATGGTCACAACAGCATCAAGTGGGGAGCATCTTTGAAAATCCTTCCTAAAATTCAAGGGCCAACTGGAAACCTAGTTCAGCAAACGTGCTCACAGGAACACAGGCTGCCTTGCCTGGCCCCAGCCTTCATGCACCCCACCCCTGGGAGGAAAGAGAGGGGTAAATTCAGGCCTCCCAAGTGGAAAAGTTTCCTGATAAGGTGGAAAAGCGTTGAAACTTTCTACTGAAATTTCCACAGAATAGCTTAAGGAGTGGTGGTTGCTCTCTCAAAAGCTGGAGATGGAGGGAGAGGATTAAATCTTAGATCATTTCCCTATGCACTCTGAACAGCTTGCTTAGCTTCCCGTTATTGTCCTGGGTCTGCTCACACCAGCTTTGCCCATCAGGACTGGGCACAGCGGCGGCTACACTGCAAATCAACCGGGCGTTCAGTTTGGAAATACTGGCCTTGCTCTTCAGCGCTGCGAACAGCAATAATTCACCCAGAGACAAAGAGCTGGCAGCAACTTTCCTGATCAATTTATAGCCAGACCTAAAGCGTTCTTCCTGCCCGAGGGCAAGGAGGAGGAAGAGGTGCTATTTTTCGTTCAAAACAAGGTGTGTCTTTGCTGAGCCCCATGTAAATCACAGAAAAGTTTGAGACTCAACACTGAACTTCTGTGCACACAAAGAAAAGTCCTTCCAAAGTCAGGAGACTGGCTGAGTGCAGATTTCAAATCTATCCCGTGTCCATTTCCTAAAAAGCTGCTGTGCTGGCTGAATAAAATGTTACGGGGTGTTGTCTGGCTATTTTTTTTATATAAAAATGAGTTGGATGAGTCCTAGAGCAATAGACAGCATTCTTCTAGCTGTGACTTCCAGGAAAAGAAGGTAACACAGCCAGATTAGCTTCAGAAAAGTGGTGAGCTTCTCTTCCTCCTCAGATAAGCATGGTCACCTGGAAGGATCCCCTTCACCAGGCATCGCTGTCAGAGACTAGGGCAATTGCTCCTGTGCACTGGCTGTCCAGGATGGCCTCACAGAGCTCCTGGTCCTCCTTGGATTCAAAATCAGGTGCTCAATGGCTGATTTCCACGTGAATTGCTCCCCTTTCCTCGAAACCAGAGTGGAGCCCTTTTGGTAAGGGTTCATGAATGCAGGAAATGGGGGCAACTTTGGTCTTTTCTTTTTGAGCAGTGTTAACAACTCCACAACCCAAAGAATTTGTCTTGCAATCCCCTCTGCGGCTCAGTTTTCAATTCTCTATTCAACCAGTATGAATGAACCGGAGCCTTTATTTGCATTCTCCTCAAATTGCCCTCCACCGCTAGCATGAGACCTTTGGAAGTTTGTTGCAAGAGAAGCGGAGCCAAGACATTTTAGCCGGGCACGATGCCCCACCACTACCGCAAACTCACTTCAAACCAACTGCTGAGTCAGAATAAATGGGCCTGGATATATTTTCTTCCCAAAGATCACAATGCAAAACATGGCAGGAGAAGGGAGGGAGGTAAATGGATGCAACATTCCCTACTCCTGCGTCACTTCTCCTTCAGGAATTCACAACAAAATTTGGCATTTCCTGAGCATATTTGTGAGCGGGGAATTGCCTGGTCCTTCTGAGACAGTGGAGGGGTTGGGAGCAGACTTTATGAAGAAATCCCACCTGGACCACAGCTAGAGACGTCCTGGGTGGTTGCCCCTGCTCAGTTATTTGGGGATAGGGGACTGAAGCAGGATGAGCTGTGGTCAGACAGCCAGCAGGGTCACACTAGCAAGCTGAGGAGCCACGTGCTCCAGGGCAGGAAGCAGCATAGTGTCACCTTCAGCCTTGCTTCTCCAGTGTTTTAAAAAAGGGGTTGAAAATAACTTCATTCTCCTTTGGTCTTCACCTCACTGAATCTCTTAATAAAATGAAGAGTCCAAGATCTTTTTGTTATTTTCAGTTCGGGAAAACAAAGTGTATTCAGAAGGCTCTCTTTTTTTTTTTATTTCCTTGACAACTATCAGAGATTCTAAAATAAAAAGTATTTTAGATGTCTGCAGGACTCAGAAAGCTGCATAGTCCACCTGAGCTGCCCGGTCACACTCTCTCCTTGGGAGGGGAGGCAGGACCAGCAGCTTATGCCCTGGCAGGGCCCTCCTCCCCAGCCCCAGCCTGGCGCTGCTCCCTCCTCCTCACTTTTCCAGCAAGGTCCAGCTGCAGGGTTGGTAGGGCACGGTTGTCCTCAGCTCCATGCTTCACCCCTTCCCTCTTGCTTGTGCTCCACCTGCAAACTCGGCCCCTAACCTTTTCTGATTTCCATCTCATCAAACATCCAAAGCTACTGATAATACACCGGCCTGAAGCTTTGGCATGGCACTGGGTAGGCAGTGATGGTCCTGACCAGTCTGAAGATTTCAAAACAGTTCCCACTCTGCATTTGTACAACCTCCTGGAATTTTTTGGAAGCTGAGATCAGTGCACCCTGGGGTAATGCAGAGCCTGGTGGTTAACGCGTGTTCTTGGGAAATAAGGCACAGTGTGTGAAATCCCTGCGCCGACGTGGGCACCTGAACCTCCCATGTTCCCGCTTGCCTGAATCACTGTGAGTCCCCTCTTCCCTTCCAATCCAGCCTTGCTAAAACTGGCCCAGTCCTGCGGGAGGTGCTGATTTTGATGAATCAACATTTTCCAGTGAAAAACGTGGCATTTGCAATTTCTCAACCCATTCTAATTGAGAGCATTCAGAAAAAGCAAACAAACAAATGAGCAAACGAAACAACGGCAGAGGACAGGCGACTGGCTGTGCCGCTCCAAAGAGCTGTCTTCGCTGGAGTGCTCCTCTTCTCAAGTCATGGGTTTGAAGCTGATCGTTTTGCCAAATCAGGGAAACAATTTATGATTTAGCAGAACCAATTGACAGAGGGATAGTATTTCCAGCTTCCTGCTCCTAGTTTTGATGGGTTCAGGGTCTCACCATGGTCCGTCCCATCATGGTCCCACAACTGTTTGGTGGGCTTTTTACAAGCATATATGATTGGCCTAATTTTAGATGTCTCCCTTAGGAGAAGAATGATTGCACCCATAGACTCTGAAAGGAGCCTTGGTCACCAGATGAGACCAAGCTCTCTATGTCCAGAGACACCCAAGAGCAAGGAGGTCCTAGCTTAGCCTATGCGCTCAGTTGCATTTCCATGCTGCCCTCTTGTGATCTGCACTGCCTGCAATAAAGATAGTCCTCTTCTTCCCCTCATTTCCCCATGGAAACAACTGGATTTCAAGTCGGCACTGATGTAATGGTCTGGGAAGCTTTCTTGGGTATTTCTGTCCAGAAGGCAGGAACGCCTGCAGATTAATTCGTCCTACAGCAGACGCAAGACTTGCGCAGCCCTGGGGCAGGAGTTTCATCTTGCTGCACAGTGGCTGGCTGTTCACGAACAGCCAAATGCCGAACTCTTGGATGTTATGAGGAAGCTTTCTGAAATGCAAATGCATCCGATTTCACTTGGGAGGCCTTTAGTCTCTTCCAGTCCGTGCCCATCCATGGTCAGCCAGAGGTATGTGGTAAAGCACAGATTTTAACTGAAGCTATGGGAGAAGTGGAGTGGACTGCAGGCTCCTTGGATGCGCCTCTGGCAAGCGATACTTGTGGATAGTCTCTCCTTGGAGAAAGGTCTGAGGAGACTGCTGTGATTTTGGGAAGCAGTGGCCAAGAATACTTGGCCTTGCATTTTGCTCAATGATGTTGTTTGTTTGCTCCTCCTCCCCTCCATCCCACCAGACCTCTATCTTTTGCTTCAGCACAGTTTTTTGATAACTTCTCAAACCCTGAAATAGCCTGTACCCCTTACCCTCTATTCCCTCCTCTCTCCTCCCTTTCCAAGCAGCAGAGGAAAGCAAGATTACAGGAAAATGTTACAGTGACTCATGTATCCCATTCCTAGAAAAGCCAGGCAAGTGTTTCATCGACAGTTAAGTCAGTTAATTCTGACTTTTGCTGAGCAAATTGCATATGTACTTACTTTCCACAGAGGCTTAGGAAACCTGGCCTATAAACATACCCTCCCCCTGGCCCCCAGCTGAATGAGGACCACTAGCCTGTTTCAACCTGAACTGCTCGCTCAGACAGGAGTGGCCAAAGCTTATCCACCCCTCCTAGCTGGACAGCCACCCAGGCAAAAGAGGGTCTGGTAGGTAGATACCAGCTTGTGTAAGCAGTTCAGGAAACATCTAGCTTCTGGTGATTCTGGTCAAACTGCAAGAAGGATGCTCCTGGTCACCCCCCTGGTTTCTAACGCCAGCTTAGGATTCTGAGATCTCCAGGGAGATCCTCGAGCTCTGGAGGTTTGGTCTTCCTGCATAGAGAGGGGAGAATCGGAAAGTCCTAGCAATCTTCACTCCAGTGACAGCCTGAATCAAATGGTGATGGTACTTCCTCTAAAACAGTCTCTTTTTACAAAACAAAGGAAAATTCTTCCTTAGAACCTTAGAAAATTCCCAACTTTGTTATCTTCATTGGGTTCAATTCCTGGCTTTCTTGCATACTTCTTTTGCCCTCTGAAGGGTGTTTGGGTTTTGTATGTAGAACAGTGAAAGTACTAGATACTTATTCCTGTCATATATTCATCTCGTATCCAACAACTGTGGATCTGGCTCCAAGCTACCGTTTAAAATACAAAGAACTAACAGAAAGGAAGACCCTTTTCTCATTTTAGAGGGAAAAGCACATATATGTCAACAGTAGCATAGCTATGCACAAGAAATGTCCCTTCTACCTCCAGGGGCTGACAGAGGGGACAAAAGCAAAATATTGGTGCTCTTGAGAATTTGCAGAAGTGCTAGCTCTGGGGATGCTCTCCTGTAAAAACCACCATACTATTCCATTAAAACAGTAATGAAACCCTGATATTCTGCTCAACCTTGCTGAGACTAAGTGCTGTATATATATAGGGGAAAAAAAACAGGTGCTGGAGAAGAGTATATTGAGAGTCCTCTGTAAGAGGAGATCATAACCCATCCAAGGCCAAGGAAAAGGTGAAGGTATCTCCACAGGACTTGACTAACCCTGCTTCTACCAGGTATTTCCATCACTACCATACAGCATTCGGAAACACGCAAGTATCAGTCCAGCAGCCGGGTGCCCAAGGCCCTACCCCTCCTACGCCACCAGGCATGTTCAGCAGGTCTGACTCCAGGTAACAGAACTTCTTTGCTTACTTGCCCTTCACGGGCCTACGAAACCCATCAGGCACATCCAGGATTGCAGCCACAGGTAACATGGGTTCTGGTCCCAGCTTGGCCTCCTGTAAGTCTTGGACTTCCAGCTGTAGAGCAGAGTGATGCCCCATGAGGAGGACTTGCCACACACAATACTCCTTTCCTTGGACGTGCTTTCCCCTTGAGACCTTGCAAGTGGACTGAGCAGCCGTATCCCATCTCTGCCTTTGGACTCGGGGACTCCTTTCCCTGGGGCGTGTGGAGTTGCTTGTGCCCCATTACATGCCTAAATACGTTCATGGCTTTACCGTGAGCAATAGCTCTGGTATTTTTATTGAAATAACACCAACCCTGGTGATCTCAAGGGGCACTAACACAGCTAGAAGTGCTTCTGGGGGGTGTCCTTTAGAAACCATCAGTGAGATGCGCTGCGAGGCTTGGTGGGAGCCAAGTTGCTTGGGAACAGCAAACTGCTTGCCATGCTTTCATAACCACAGCATTTTGGCCAAGGGCTCCCTGTTGCAGCTGCAGGCGGTGCTGGGAATAGGCCACAGGGCTGGGCAGGAGATGAGATTGGAGGGAAAGAAGTGGACGGGGGAATAGTAGCAGCAGACTCCTGTCATGGGATGCACATCCTTACCCTATTAAAGGAAAACAGACAGGGAAAACTGGACTTGTGGGTGCCAAACGCAGGGAGGCACAAGCCGGTCCAGCAGAGAGCATCATCCTGCGCAAGGACCGGCAGCCGCTACATGGGCTGCGTGACCACAGCTCAGCCACCAAGGTGACAGCAGTTGGTGCATGGAAACTCCTCTTGGCTGAAATCTGCTTTCTATACATGATTGGTCAAATACTTACAAGTAACAAGCACATCGTGTTAAGGGACACTACTTGGGCCACTGGCAACCAGAGGAAATAACTGGATACACTTTCTAAATGATTTTTCTCTGTAAAATTAGCAGATGACTTAATTATTTGCTTAATCTGAACTATTTCCGACTTGTATCTGAGGCAGTTTGGTTTCCCAACTGCTATTCTAAATCTGGATTCATGAGGTTGGTCAGCACTGAATTTCCGTAGATACTCCTTCGTAATATTTTCCTAAAAAGATAAGTCTCATTCAGTTTTTCTCACCCATGAGGCACCAGGGATCCTAGAGTGCTCTGCGTACCCACTTTAGCACTCTGCAGTCCTCCTCACTAAGCCCCAGGCAGTTCATCTGCATGGCAGAAAATTAGTGATGGGTGGCTCCAGCCATATCTGGTGCCTTTCCAAGCTGCCTTTCAATAGCACAGATGACAAACTCCTGACATAAATGCTAATGTCCTGCCCCACGAGATAGATGAATTAAATAGCACGATGCTTTGAACAGATTCATGATATTTATTCAATCACTTTGAAGGTGCAATAGCATAAGTGCATATTTCTCCCTTTCTCCCATGTCTCCCCACTGCTGGCCTCTCTGCTAGTTGCAATAGTTTTCCAGTTGGTAGAGGGAGCACGGGTTATGGCAGCATTGCTCAACAATTCCTCTCTTCACTTTCTCATATTCCTCCTGCTGGAACGGCAGTTCATCTGCCTCGCCACGCAATGGCCCACTCACTGTGAGGAAAAAAAAAGGAAAAAAAAAAAGGATAAGCTGTGGGAATCCATGCAGCATCATTCCTGGTTATCAAGCTCTGCAGAGGCCTCCTTTCAGACACCAGGAATGGCTGACCATTGCAAATACCTCCCCATGCAGCACTTTTGGGGTCTGCATCCATGGAGCTGCAAGGAAGGGTTCGTCCCAGGGCTGGGTGCGTTTCCCAGCTGGTCCTGAACCGCCTGCTCTTGCTAGCTGCCTGCATGTAGCCTAGAGCCAAGCGCAGAAGCACTTGTGTGTGTTCGTGCTCACAGCTGGGGACAAGTTTTAAAAGGAATGCTAAATTGGGGTATTTGAACACACATAGTACTAAACAAAACGTGTCATTTGCTGATGGGAACTTGAAAACTTGTCAAGAAAATGATTCAGGCTGCATGGATAAATTAAGAGGTCTTCAGTGACTTCAACACAAAAAGAAAGTGCATGGAAAGTGAGGATAAGATGAGGTTTCTAGGCCAGTATAAAAGTATAGCACAAGATGCAAAATCCCAAAGTCCCCAAAGCATAATGTAATGAGCAAGACCCAAGAGTGACAAGAAATCATTGTGTTAGTGCACTGGGAGGAAAACTTAGAGAAGATTTATTCTAACATTTCACAGAAGAAGATGTATCTAGTGGATATTTCACAATTTACTCATCTTCATCATTCAGGTCTTCTGGGAGAAGATAGTAAGTACAACTAGATCATGTGACAGAGAGGTATTAGCTCAGGCTAAAATACTGGAAAAAGAGCTAGAAAGTTTTTAGGTCTTTCAAACTGCTTGGCCCTAATGAAATTCTCCCTGCAGTATTTAGAGAATTAGATAAAAAGACTTTTAACACCTGTAATGGTCTTCAGAAACATCAAAAACAAATCAAATAGACCACGTGGCCTTTCAGGAAAAAAACAATGCAGCAAATCAGCTACCTATCTTCTCTGACATTATCTTGCTTCACCTTTCTAAGACCACTGAGACTCTTTCACAGGACAGTCACACACATATGCGATGCATATGCAGATACAAATGAAACCATTATTCAGTGGGAGGAGGATGGCTGGGACATCTGTGTTGTTGTTAGAGGAGGTGGTGTAAGGGCTAATCCTTGAGCTCGAGGGTTAAAATGAGCGGGACTTGGCAGGGGTCTCTTCTGCACCTGGCGCTGTTCAAAATCTCAATCAGTAACACAGAGGATGGAGGAGAGAGTGTGCTTGACGAATTTATAGAGGACATGAAGCTGAGAGGAACTGTGAGTACCCTTCTCCCAGGACAGACATCATCCTTGCACTACAGAGTGAGCACTGCAGGTCCTGGCCGTGTCGAGATACGCATGGGAAACATAGTGTTCAAAGGCAGCTCTCCAAAACACCTCATCCCACCTACATTCGCATTCGGTGCTGGAAGTGCCCGAACCTGGGACAGGGATCGGCACAGAGGGGAATGCAGGCAGCATCCCACCTCAAATGTCCCTGAACATTCACCACCTGATGGTCACCAAGCCATGGAAATGCCACGTTTCCAGTAGATCCTTGTATGGCACAAAGCCCCAGACACCATTCCTAAGTGACAGCTCAGGAAGGGGATTAGCGTCAGATACAGAGCACTGAAGTTGTATTTTTTACTGTTATGGTTCTTTTCTGCAAATCTGTTTCCAATTTGGAAATTTAACTGTTGATAGAAGACATTTACTCACCACTTGCAACCCTCTGGAGTTCAAACTCGATCACAAGTGAAACTGAGAAGCACAGGACATGCCGTATCCCAGAAACAGAAAGTTCAGATAAAGCATTTAGGACAAGCTTGGGAATCTCCAGAGCTGTTTGGAAGCTGGTATCCTCCAGAGTGGGACTAGGCAGAAAGGTCGGTCCTGGTGGCCCACAGTCCAGTCCATCTCAGGGCAGGGCAGGTGGCAGAGAGCAGAGATCTCTGTACTGCCAAAATTGCATTTTCCCTGCTACCAATCAAAACAAGCACTCCCATAAGAAAAAAATGGGGGGAAGGAGGGTGACTTCAAACTGAGGGTGATTTACATGGACAGAGGTCTAGAAAATATGACCTAAGAGGCATATTGGAGAAGCTGAGTGCAGGAGATAGTTGAGAGCACTTTCAAGTTAGACGTGGTAAAGGTCTTGAAGTATTTTGGGAAATTGCCATAAAGAATAATGCAGTAGATTCTTCCCCATGTCCATTGTGGAGAAGAAAAGGAATAATTTATGGCACAGGCGATTCAGGTCATTCAAGAGGAAGCATGGGAACAGACAGTCTCAGAAAGCAGGAAGATCTTCCTCACTGGAGGTTTTAAAGAGCTTGCTAGATGAGCATGGGTCAGGAAGGATACAGAGATAACTGATCCTGCCCTGGGACAAAAGAAGGGCTTCTGGAGTTCTCCCCACCCTTATTTTCCATGGGCATTTCCAGACACAAGCCATGGCCATACAAGTCTGGGAAGGGTATTAGGCTGATTTTAGCCTCTGATTTCCAAAAGATAGGCAGACAAGCTTAAGCTTTCAATGAAAATTCTTTCTGCTCCATAAACCTCTCTCTCTACCTGCTCTCCCACCTGCTTTTTTAATCTGAAGAGCTTTTCATTGGCAATATGGTGTTTTTGGTATTTTAAAGCAATTCCTGTTGTTGACCACTGAGGAGATTACAGCTGTAACTGTCCAAAACAGACTGTTGCCTTTTACATCACATAGCATACAACCGTGGTCACTGTCAGTGGCTGGATTCCTGGTTGCCACCAGAAAGAAAAGGATCGTATTTTTGCAATCAATCCTGACCCTTGTGCTGCACACACTCCTTCCCTCTGCACAGAAGAGCATCTCTATCATATCTGGGCTTCTTCCTCTCTCACAGACTGGTCTGAAGGGGGAAAGCAGTTGTTACAAGCAAGCAATATCTTCACGAAGTGTCTACACATAGCATGGGAGTTCCTGCTTGAAGACAACTTTTTGAAGAGCAGAAGAGCTGTCAAGGCACCTTGCCAGGTTGATGGGGAACCTTCACTTACCTAGAGGCTGTTCAATGTCTCGCCGGGCTTTGGGGGAGTAGAAGAAGCCCCTCTCTCCGCACACCAGGTAGAGAGCCTCCACCAGGTGGGAGCCGCAGAGGTGCTGGTTGGCAGCTGCATGGCTGGTCCCAGGGCCAGAAAGAGCAAGAAGGGCCAAGAGAGGCAGGGATTGGATCCAGAGAGCCATGGTAACTCACTGAGACCAGGGGCAAGAGGGAGAGGAGAGACAGGGAAGCCTGCAAGGGAGAATTAAGTGGTTATCAGGCATCTTTCCCCATTCAGCTCCTTTGGCACAAACCTGAGATCCAAGAAGTAAACGGACCCTCAGAGGAACCTTTGGCTGGAGAGGGAAGGACACCTTTATGGACATGGCTTTGCAAATCACAGTAAATGACTAATAATTATAGCCAACAGTCCATATCCACCCACATACTGCTGTCAGTCCTTCCTGCCCCCGCTGCTCACTTCCTCCAAAAACTGAGCTGGGGCAGCCAGCAGCGGTGACCACCCTTCCATCCCATCACCAGCTTGGGGCTCTGGAGAGGTGCTGTCAGGGAGAAACTCTGTGAAATCTGTGGAATTAAATTCAGTTAGGATCCGTGACTGCTCGCAAACGACCTCTCTTGGGCTTAGTGCTAGAGACCGCAGCAGAAGCTCAAGCCTTGGATATATCAGCACTGGCAAAAACTGCTCAGCCCTGAGGCTGGACTCCTGAAGGAGAGCCTGTGTGCGGGAAGACTCGTTGCATTGAGCCTTCTGTTGTACCTGCCCAGAAGAGCAAAGATCAGCGGATGTCTTCAGGGGAAAAGCCCTCTGTGCCAAGTCAGAAGGGGCTATTCTTTTATGAGGGCCCAAAAACAACACAGTGTGCTCAAAGCCCTGAGGAGACCTCATTTTCCTGGACTAGCAAGCCAGCACTTGTCACTAGCAGTTACATCCACTTGAGCAAACAGCTTCACAAAGCACAGGTAGAAACTAAAAGGAGGTAACTGGACTTACCTGAAGAAGAATCAGCAAGTGATGGAGAGAAGTGTGCTCCTGGAAGTGAATAGTGTTTCCCATCCTTTCTTTCCTATATTTATATGCTTTACAATAGCCCAAATTACACAAGATCTAGTCTGAAGCCCGCCTTTTCAGTGACGCCCTAGCCCAAATTTTTGCTGTTTGGGCACATTAAGTTCTCACTACGTAGGATCAACAGGTCTTTAGGCAAGTTAAGATAGAAGCAACTGTTTGCAGTTTCCATCCCATTTCATCTTGCCTGTTTTTGCTTCCCCTGCAGCTCATCCTGAGCCATCAGTGACCCTTTTAGCAAGAGGTAATGGTGCTATTACAGTTGTAATGATTACACTGATGCTGGCAATAGGTACTGCTGGCATTGAGGTGGCCAACAGTTTGTCCACCTCAACAGCTGTTTCTGAAGTGCAAAATTAAAGGCAAACACGTTAATATGTTTGATTAATATAATCTCAGCAAGCACGCTGCAATAAGACCAAGTGGTCACTGAGACCATGCCACTGTCAGGTGTTAAAGGAAAGAAAACACGTTATTGCAGCGAAGGCCATCTGAAGCCCCACTCACAGCCCATGCAGTGCTGAGCTGGGGACATGCACCCAGGGCCTGGGCTGGGGGAGGAACATCTGCATTTTGCAGGAAAAGGTGGGTGATGGTTTTAGACCCATGCAGGGCCAAAATTTGAAATTTTGCACATTTTGGACACCAAGAAATATTTCCAATAAATCCTAGCAAAAATCCTTGCTTCAAACAACTGGCAGTCTCCCATGATGAAGAAAGAGTCCTTAGAAATATTTTCAGCTAGGGTTATCATATTTATTTACTAGCTGAGATGGTTCAGCTGATCATGTTCACACCTTCCGGGCAAAGCCTGCAGCACATCTGAGCTTGTAGGTGATCTGATGGGCTATGATAGTTAAGAATCCTTCCATGTTCCTCTTCAACAATTATGTAGCCTGGGGACAAGTTTGGATGCTTCGTTTAGCTCTTCATCTTCACCACCAGTTCAGAGGAAACATTACTTCACAAATAGCACTTTGTTTTTGGTAGCACTCAGAACAACTACCATGTTCACCGTGATCCGTTGCTGTGTGCTCATGAGATTAAAATGCATGGTCAGCACTCATCATTGTGAAGAGGAGCTTGGAAAACTGACTTGAATATAAACCAGTATAGCAATTGTTCTACTACCCAAGCAAGGATGTCCATCAGAGTGAGGACATTTGCTCATGAGGGCTTCTGTCCTGATGAACATCAGTCCAAAATTCCCATGGTTTGGGGTTGGAAGGAGCCACTGCATCTCTAGAAATGGTCACTAAAAAGAAGAAAAAAGCCAGTATTAGTGGTTTGTCTACCTGAGTTTGCAGAGAGCCTGAAACAGCTGGTCTGAGATTTGTGATTCTGTATTATTGCGGTGTGTACCAATTTAGGTGCCAGCAAAGCTTGCCCTGATGCCTCTATTTCACTGCTCATTAAATCACACAGGGAAAGTACCAGCTCGCAAAGACCTGCACTGCCGTGGTCTAGAATGGCACCAGGCATTACCCTGAAAGCAGGATTCAGGGGCTGAAACCGCTTCTGGCAGGCCCAAGAGGGAATCCACCAAGTTTCATGGCCCTGACACTGGTCCCTGCTTTTGAAAGCATGCGAATCCCTCCTGTGCAAACGGCAGCCACTTCAGCTTTCTGCTCTCACTTTCACAACTCTACCCCATTTCCTGGACAGCTCTGTGATATCTCGACCTACTTTCTTCTCTGCTGCTAGTAACATGCTTGTGCCCTTTCTGACTAAAACATGCTTTTCTTCTTTCTGCAAAGGCTTTCAGTCAGTGAAAGGCATTTTAAATGTCAGGGATTAGTTGCTCTTCATACTTCCCATTACACTGAATATTTAGGTTATAAGCACTGAAAAGGAGGCATTTTGATCTTCCTGAACTCTTGCTTGCTCAATTCAGAATAGGTCTGATTCTCCATATGTGAACATGTAAATCAGAAGGAAGTTCACTGAAATCAGCAGAATGCTGGAACACCCAGACTAGACTCTCAATTTCTTAAGCAGCTGAAGTAATTCCTCCCAAATACTTCTATCAGCATCCAGTCTGTAGTGAGTCCCATCAGCCTCTGTCATGGCAGTATCATGTGTTTGCTAAATGACTGTGATTGCAAAAAGGCTGGGGAAAAGTGCTAAATCTCTGATGAGTGTGCAGGGAGGAGACTTATTTGCTCAAATGGATGTGAGACAAGGTTATCGACTATGTCCCCTGCTATGTAGGTCTTCCGTCCCCACGCGAATAAATCCAAGTTGTGATGTTCAACCAAAGTTAATAGCATCTCTGCACAATGTGTAACACTATCTCTGCCTCCCTGCCCCTCAAAAAAATATTTGATGTACTTGAATGACCTAGTGGTATATCCATGAAGAGGGGCTCAGGTTTCAGGGAGATATGAGTGCAGGGAATTCACTTACTCAGACCTTCTTTCTGCCACAAAAAGGTGGGGAATTATTAACTCTACAGGATAAAATATGCCATTTCACTCTATTTCACTCTAAGAATGGTTCCCAAGATTTGTGCCACCCACAGTTCTGGCCAGAGGAGGGGCCCATAGCTGTGCTCCTTACATCCTTGGCCTCATCACCAGCAGCAGCTTTCCGGCGCCTCAGACGTGGCAGGAGATCAGGGAGGAAAGGAGGAGCGTGAACTCTGCCCTCCTGCTGCCCTCCAGAATAGACCGTGATCTCTCGTTTCCAGCCCCATATCCTCCCATCCATCACCATGGCTGGGGATTTGGGGAGGACCCTTTGGGACTCCCAGTGCCTTGGAGGCAGCGTGCTCTGGTCGTTCATCCCTGCTCAGCGTTTCAACCACAGGAATGGGTCAGAGCAATACGCTGGAAGATTTATTGAAAGGAAAAAAGATATCATGCTGGCTCAAAGACCAACACGAGCCAATTTTTTTGTAAAAGTTTCCTACAGTGATTTTTTTTCCCTTCCAAAATATGATAACTTTGATTATTTATTGGAAAACGTATTTTCTTACCATAAATGGACCTTTGGAATATGAAAAATGTTAGCAGTGATTTAGAAAAATAGGCAAGCTAAAAAGGTTAACCAAAACATGGATATAAACTGTGGAAAGTTTTGTCTTAGAGGGAAAACTCCTATGTCAGCAGCAAACTGAGAAAGGGGAGCGGATAGGGGAGCCCATTTTTTGAAGAGAAAAGCTTTTTTTTAACAGGAAATCCCAGCTCACTCCTTCCAGGTTGGGCTTCCCTGTGATTTTCACTTGATAGGGAAGAGCTCGCCAAACTCTCATTCATCATTTTTGCTCTCGTGGCCTCCTGTGACCAGTCCGGTCAGCCCCCGCTGCTCGGCTCCCTGTTCGGATCACCCAGATGAAAGGACTCACTGGGTGGGAGCGGGCTGCTCCTGACTTCTGCCCTTGGTGCTAAATCACCTCCAGACGTGACTTGAAACCATCTCCTTCACTCCTGTCACCCCCCGACCCCGAGCGGTTGCATCAGTGGGGAGGAGGTTTAGGCAATCCCCAGTGTCATGTAATCAAGTTTTACAGTCCATTGCCAGCACAATAAAATCTTTACTACTGTAGATGTCTAGCATTTTCAAACCCCGTCCTGAAAAATAACAAGCCCGTTATGGGGGAACTAGTTAACGATTACAAGTTTGTGCAAGTTTTACTGAAAGCAAAGGTCAGCTCTTGAGGCGAGCAAGTTCTCAGGAAGCACCTGGGGACGCAGAAACGTGAGCCACGGCTCCGATTCTGCACTGAGCGGCCACTGCTGGGGCAGTGCGGCCTCGTCCCCATGTTGCGGGTGGCCACATTGAGCAGACCCTTGGGATGGCCTCCAGCTGTTTGGCAGTGATGTGCCTAGGGAAGGATCTGCCTTTGGCAGATCTTGGCACTTGGAGCTCTTTCCCCATCAAAAGAAGTCGTGCTCTTGGCAGGTCACTGGAGACTGAGCAGCAGCGATTGCGGACGTGTTGGGTTGTAGCTGTGCGTTGCACCAGAAGCAGAGCAGAGACCAATGCCATGGTGATGCTGTGTGCTCCTCTACACTGAGGACAAGTTCGGGGGCTTGTGAAACAAGTTACCCTACGGCAACACCGGTTGCCAAAAACACAGTCCCAAGCCATTAGAATGGCTCTGAACTGCTTCGGACAACTTTGGGGATGGCCAGCCCCCAGAAGGTGCCTCAGCTCCGCCTCTGCTGTGCTGCCACGTGTAACGAGGGCAAGGTGCTACCACCCCACCAGAAGCGAGGATGTGAGCTGGGAAAAGGAAGCGAAGGGCAGAGAGTGAATCTGGCACCAGAGAGGGTGCTTGATCATGTGAATCCTTGCAACAAATCCTGCGACACCTACGGAGACACTTTGTGGCCTTCCTGGGCAGGTGGGGCAGGCACTGAGGGCTCTTGGGGCAAGGGGGCTGCTGTAGCAAGGGTGAGGCTCTGCGGCTTATCTGGAGCCATACAATGAGAGATACTCTTGCTTCAAAAGGGACATTGTGCAAGCCAAGAAGGAGGCCACTCACTGGGATAAAAGTAATCTCAGCTGCTTCTGTAAACTAATCCAGGCTACCCTCCGAGTACAGCGCTGGTTAGCTGTCCCCATCTCCCCTCCAGCCGTGGGGCCTGAGAGAGACACTCCTGCCAGACTCTGGATTTCACAATTTTCCAGGCTCTTCCAGGCCAGGGACATTATCTTGCTGCTTAGAGCACAAAGGGTTGATTCATGAAGTGGAGGATGCAGCCCAAAATCCAGTGTAACCAACCAGATGTTCCCACCCCTTCCCATCACCCTTGTGTTGGCCTTTAACAACCAGGCTGCTCCAAAACTGTGAGGAGAAGGTAAGAAGCACATCCAAACACCTGGAGATGCAGCGTCCTGACAGAAGATGCTCCACAGAGCAGCTCTAAAGAGCTAGGAGCTCTTGTTAACGGACTAGGGGATTGCCTAGGGCTGGTGCTGCTCCACAGATGGCTTGCTGGGGCTCGCTCCACATGCTCCTCCCTGCTCCCTGCATTGCTAGCACCCAGTGAAGGAAGCAGTTGTGCCAGTTTCATCATCCTTTTCCCTCTTCCCAAGCTCAGGGCTCAAGGTCTCCAATGATCCAGACCCTCTGGTCCTCCCTCCTGACCACATAGTGACGCTCAGATCAGCCTCTTGGCAGTGAAGCGCTGATCTGAGGCCAGGCACAACTCACCTGGGATCACAGCACTGCAAATTGGTTTGGCTGCAAAATAGACCTTATTTAATGATCTCTAAAGTTCCCAGAATCCTTCCCATTCATCTTGGGAAGAACAAATGCCAGACTATAAACACAGATGGAAAAAAAAACAGGTAGGCTTCTTCTAAGCCTGTTAAAATAGAACTGAACACTTTTTTTTTTTTTTTTTTTGAAAAGTAGAGAAGAAAATAGCACCTAAGAGCTGCTAATAGTTGCTAGACACAGCTATTAGCAGGCACAGCAGAACAAATTAGTTTGTTTATCAATGAGGAGAAGACGAAATCTGCAGCTATTAATGGCCCAAAAGCTGTGGTTGACATAGATAGATCAACATTAGAAGAGGTGATGACACCTCAGTAGAGGAAAGATAAGGAACAGCAAAATCAGCAAATAACTTCCATAGACACAAAAAATCCTGGAAAGCCCAATTAGCACCAATCAAAAAATACAGGTTTTCAGAACTGATACCATATCTGCACCTCCTCACGGGTCATGGAAGTCCATGAGAGCAACTAAAGAACATCTTCACCCGTTCCTCAGGAAGTGACCATGAGAGATGCATTGAGTCCATCATGGAGTTTCCTCTAGTGTCTAAAACTGTGAGCAAGAAAATCATGGAAAGCACAATTGGAATAGACTTTCATGATGCCACCACCATGAGTTCCCTAGCAGGAGAGAACACAGGCACCACTTTGAACACTTTCACTTAGATGAACCTGAAGAGGCTCCTGAGAACAGAAGATCTGGTTTAATACCACGATGCTGAAAAGCATAGGCATGATGGACATCAGCATAATTTTTCTGTTGATAAAATTAGGGGTTGTAGTTGATACTGCAAGAGAACAGTGATGCACTCATTCTTGCAAGGCATGTTCTGCTGATGTTTTGGCACCCCATTCTCCAGAATAAAATTTGCTTAAAAAGACCCTCTTCTGTGATTAAGAAGCTCTTAGAGATTTTAGCTGCTGTCGCTCTGGTGCCTCAAGGCCCAGCTTTTCTCCACGAGATGTGACTTGTCATCTGGGGTTTCCTTGAACTTCTTTGCCTTGGTGGCATGCTGAGCTTTCATCTCACCACCAAAACTTCACCCACGCAGGAATTAACATTGTGCTGACCCATGCAGCTCTATGGCAAAGGACCTTTTCTAGCATGGCATCCCATGATGATAAATAAGTAAATTACTCTCACATTCAACTCCTCCTTGAAGTCATGTCCACTGCTCGGCTTTGTTGCAGTTCTGCTGATTACTCCTTTCTCCAGAGATGTCCACAGGGCCAAGAGAGGCTGCGGACTAAGAGGGTCCACTCTCTCCTCTCCATCAATCCCATGCAGTCGGACAGACTGTGCTTTTACAGCCCTCCCGTCTATCCTGCCGAGGCATCACGACTCCCTGGGTCAGATACCATTAATAATCACTGGGTAAGCAGATCGTTTTGAGCACTTAAAGCTACTTTAGGGATTTGGAGGCACAGCAATAACTGGCTGGGAGCTTCACCTACCGGCTTGTTTAGGTTCCTAGACGAGGAGGTGTAAATCCTCCCGATAAGGCTTGTTAGTGTTAGAGGGCCGGCAGGAAGGGAGGGAGCGGGTGTCTCGGAGACAGGCACACGAAGCCCCAGAGGGACCAGCCCGTGGGCTCGCCCTGGCCGGGGGCTCCCTCACGCCTGGGAAGGGGCTCGGGGCACAGGGTCCCTCTGACAGCCGTGTCAGGCGGATTTACAGCAGCGCAGGGTCTGGGGCCATCGATTCAAAAGCCGCTGCTTATCGGTGTTTAGAAAGAGAGCCCCAATGTGTTCATTAGCGATTTGGCCTTTGCTGTAAATAGAGGGGCCCCGTGCCTCGCTCTGACATTTTTGTCCTTATTATCTTGTCTTGGCCTCGGAGGGAGGCAGGAGAGTTATTTAAGGCTGACCTTAGGGGAAGGAAAATGAACAACTCCCTCTCCCCACCCTGTTTTCCTCCCTGCCTTTGTGAGCAACAGCCGCTGCCCTGAACTATCTGTGTGATATCCCTGATCCTCCACCATCCATCCCTGCAAATATTTTGTAGATCAATTCACCCTGCTGTGCCCAGAGAGCTGACAGAGAAAATAACCACTGAGACATGCAGCAGAAC
This sequence comes from Crypturellus undulatus, assembly GCA_013389825.1. Lineage (NCBI taxonomy): Eukaryota > Metazoa > Chordata > Aves > Tinamiformes > Tinamidae > Crypturellus > Crypturellus undulatus. The sequence goes on along the minus strand of VWPW01002599.1, from coordinate 198,361 downwards.
AAGTGTCAGGAATAAAAAGGGACTTGGCACCATTATCCTTCCAGGAAAAGCCACGAGGATGGGCAGTGAGCACACCAGGCAACAGAGCTTGTCGGGTCTTGTATTCCCATGCTTTGCTTTGAATTCCTACCTGTGTTTTGAGTGGGTTTCAAAAACACTTGCTGCTTCCCAAGCAAAGCCTCTGGACATCATATGTAGAAACGCGTGATGTTGCTCAGCTGTGCGCAGTGAGAAGGCTTTGCATTTGGGAGGTTGTACGCTGAAGATTTAGATTCCAATCCAAACCCACCATAATTCTGAAGCAGAAGACTGGGGGAATGGGGGAGGAGTCTGGATGGAACTCATCCAGACTCCATGCCCCTCTGGGAAGGAGTTTTTAGCTCCAGCACAAAGAAACTCCGGTCCAGTGGAAATGAGGCACTTGCAAGTCTGAAAGAGGTGCAGAAACCACACTCCTTTTGTTGATCGGTGGCCCCAAACTGCAACGGCTGCACAGGGGGAGCTGCACAAGGCTGAGCCCTTTATACAGCAAAACTCAGTTAAAATATTTTCTGAATCAATTTTCAAGAGATTTCTGATAGTTCTTGCTTTTGACCATGCCCAAAGAACATCACAGGACTGGCTTTCCTCTAGGGAATTCAGTGTTTTTCCAAGCATAATATTGACAAGTCCTGGAAAACTTAGGTATTGAACTGTGAAGTATAGCACCATTTTTTGGTCCTCGGGGAGAAGGAAGCCTGATGTGAGCTGGATTAGTACCACGAAGTGTAGCTCAGGTCAGCTACGCTTCCATTCAGATCCATTCCTGCCTGCAGCAGGGCTGGTACCTGTGCACTGTGCATACCGGCAAGCACAGGCTTTGGAAATAACTTCTGCCCTGTGCTCACACAGCACAAGAAGAAAGGTAGTCTGGAGCAGCAGTGGTTGGAGCCCCAAACCTGCCTCTTAGGCACGTCTCCCCAGAGCTGTTTGGGCAGGTAATTACTTTTAAGGCTCTGTGCCTGGTCTGAATTGCTCTGGTCCTTTCTCTGCTTTTATCTGCCAACCTTTTACAGGGACGATAGTGCTTCTCTACCTCCCAGGCGTGTAATGAAGATGAATTCATTAAAGCTGTAACACTTTAACGAGGACTATTAAGATATAGGGTATCCTTACAAGTCCTAAATTAGAGAGCTGCCTCTCAGCTGGTGCTGGGGTGCCTGGATGCATGCTCCAGACCCGTGCCGGTGAGACATTAATCCAGCTCCATAGGCGGTTCTCAAAGGGATTTAGCCAGAGTAAGTCTGGCTTTCCTGTAAAAGCCAAACATCCAGCACTGACTGGCTGGAATTTGTTTCCTTAAACATAGGAATAACTCTGGAGTACAAAACACTTTTGTGGCCATAGGCAGCTCTTCTGGCCCCCAGCTGCCTCTCGGGCATCCTGTACCACATCTGCCAGCCCTCGCAAGTGCACTGGATAGCTCAAGTAACCTGAAACATCCCCTGGGCTTGAGCAAGCAGAGCATATCTCCATGACTTCTAAAAGGGTGTCTGACACAGGTAGGAAGGGAGTTTGTAGCACAGCCCCCAGCCTCCGTTCCTGTGCACACCAGCACATACTTAATATCTGGGAAAAACGCAAGTAACCCCACAGCTGAAACCAGGAAATATCAATTATTTTGAGGAACGAAGAGAATTACCTTCGGTTTTACCCAGTTATTTTCCTCATGTGACTTTTCTCTTGCAGAGAGCCTTGTAAATGACTGAGTATATCTTTACATCTCCCCTCTACAGTTTTCTGGAGCTGCAGTCCCACTGGTCGGATGGAAAAACTAGTGCAGAGAGAGTTGCAAGGAGAGGTACCCGGCCCCTGGTACCTCTCTGTGGAGCAGACTCTGATTTGGGCAGAACATCCACATGCAACCCTCCCCAAAATCATCTTTAGATGGTTTAGTACAAGCACTCATCTGTATTAGCTCTGCAGCTTGGGCCAGCTCTGTGGCTTCGGTTCTCCTGCCCTCTATCCAGACAACATCTGAAATTATCAATTCCTCCAGGAACCAGAAGAGCATTTCCCAAAGTAGCAGAAGGTTCAGAGCTCTTTGAAGGGGTTAGACAAGTAGGTTACCGGGCATATTGCATATGCTGGCATTTCTGCATTACTAGCATTACTGGAACTTAGCAGAATTAGTGGGAAGTGCTGGGACAGAAAGCATGTAGGGAAGGCAAGTCCCCTGTTGTGTTGTTTAAAAAGGACCTCCCAACTACTGTTCCATGCATTACTGCACAATTAGTAATATCCTGGCAAAGAAAGGCTTAGATCAGCTCGTCCACAAACAAGGGATCATTTTCCACCTCTAAGTTAATGTTCTGCATGAACGCAAGTTGCAGTTCTTCTGCCTTAATGGGTCCCAGGTTATGCTTTGCAAACTGCCTGCAGGCAAGAGAGCAGGTTTGAATCTAGAAAGGAGCAGGGTGCAAGAGCCAAACTCAGGATGCTAGACCAGAAATATATTTTTTATTATTAATATCATGTCAGCAGCAGCACGATTCCGAAATGAAAAATAACTCTGCTTTGTCATTCTTTACACAGAGACAGATCTATGCACAGCAGCAGCAACAATACGGAGAGACTGTTCAGTGAGGCACAAGCGCACACGGGAGTCAGGGACGTAGCGAGGGCTGGCTCAGAGGGAGGCTTGGCCCTCTTCTCTCCTTGCAGCTTGCCAGGAGGGAAGCTTTGCCCTGCGTGGGCATCGCCCGGGCTCTCCCCAGGTGCCTTGCTATGCGGATTGCAAACTGCTCAGGTAAGGTCTGGGGAGCCAAGTAGAACTGATACTCAGGACACTAAGAACAGCTGAGCCTCTACCACGCAACCACCAGCATCAACACCCACCTCTTGCAAGAGCAAGTGTTCCCTGGCCATGGTGGAGCACGTGAAGGGAAACTCAAGGATACGCTGCCTGTATTAGTGGAATCGTTATGGGAAGCGGCCAAAACAGTTTGTGCAGACTGAGCCAATACAACAAGTCAGCTGCTTTGATGAGCAAATTAGGTTTAAAAGAGACTAAGTGACTTAAAACAAATTTGTCTTTAGAAAAGGAATACCATCTAGTGGCTCAAAAACGTAATAGGTAACTGGAGAATCAAAGGAATGCAGAAAAAGAAAAACTGCAGAAGTTAGTAGAGGGATTAATATGTATAGTGCAGTGATTCACCCTGGAGCAGGGGAGAGCTCCAAAGGGACCTGATCAGAGTAAACGTGAAGCTAAAATTAGACCCTTGCAAAAAGCAGATTGAGATACAGAAATTAATAACTGCTATATCAGCAGGAAGTGATAGAGAAAACCAGATTGGAAGCCACGGGAGGAAAATGATTTGGAGGATGATATATGGGAAAGGAAAAAGAGAGAGGAGCTGATGGTAGCAGCATATACAACATCAGCTTGAACTGCCACCCCAGGTCAGAGCTTGTGCTCTGTCAGCTTTGACTCCCTGTGCACTGGTTGCCCTCCTTGACACATGCCCTTAATCAAATTGTCCAGCACCCAGGTAAGACAAGGATACAACTGGCACCATTGACATTTGTTAATCCACAAACTGGGGTAAGGTGGAGAGCACTGAATGAGCCGATGGGAAGTTGCTCAGATGCTGACAGGGCACTGTAGCATGCATCAGCCACCCACGCCTGGTGGGGCACAGGTGGCCCCCGCTTCCTTGGCGGCCACGGCACTGAGTCGGGATCCTTGGACACAGGGGGAATTATAAGAAATAGCTGCCCGCATGCACCCCCCGATTCAAGCAAACACCCATATGGCAAAATGCAGAGGAAGAATCAGTCTGCAGAGCTGCTTTCACATTCAGAGACCAACAACATACCTTTAGTAGCATCCTGCAGGGCAGAGCACCTGCAATAGCACCTGCTCTAGCACCTGCTAGAGCAGTGGTCTCCAGAGCACAAAAAAAGGTGTCATCTTCTGTGGATGATATTCTGGGTACTATGAAAGAAGAGGTGCAAAAAGGATACATCTGAGTTTTAAAATTAATAGACCAATCAGGATTCCAAGTCAATCTGAATACAGTACAATTACTGCAACCACTGGGGACCTGTAATTGGAGGCGTGAGAAGGCAGATAGGTGCAAGAAAGGTTAATGCTTTCTGTACCTTAAAGTCTTGAAATAAAGGCTCCCACTAATCAGTTCCAGCCCAGAACAGTGCTAGGAGATTTCATTTCTTATGGCGGCATATCCATAAAACTGTTAGTATTTGCAGATCGCTAGAAATTACTGTCGGGGGAAAATTTATCAGGAATGGGGCAAGGAGCATGATGATTCTTTACTTAAGGTGATAGAAGCTGCTTTAAAAGCTGCTGCACTGAAGTTCCCGGGCCAAGAAAAGCAGTCTGTAATATGGATTTCAACATGAGGTGGTTCAGTAGGAGCTGTACTGCTACCAAAAGAAAAAAAAAATCCACACAACAGCAAAGGGAAGCAGGACCCATCACATGAGCCGCATCCTCTCCAGGGGCTTAGACAAAAGCCCCTGGGAAGACTGCTTTGGGATGTGATGGTCTTCTGGGATTTTGCCATCAATAGTCCAAACATACAGCAGTCTACTCGAAGGCACAAGAGCTCTTAAGTACAACACGAAGAAGTGGATTTGGATGTCCTTTTGCAGGCAAGCAGTAATAAACCAAAATTCACTCACAGGAATGGAGGCTCAGATGGCAAACAAACAAACACACACACACACACACACACACCTAATCCAGAGTTGGATTAGTTGGCTGTTGCTAGTTGAATAGGAGAACAAGGGGTTTGAAACTAGAGAAAGGATCACCCACAGCAAAAGCACAGGTTGGCATGAGAGCCAGTAAAGATAAAGCCTCTGCACAAGCCTGTCTATCTCCTTATAGACAGTTACTATGTGGAAAAAAAGAAAAATGAAGTGCTGGATGCATGATAGGGAGAAATGAACTGGAAAGGACATAATAGGAGACCAGTGAAGAAAAACAGAGGTTTATTTTACAAGCTTGGAGAGGCAGTAGGAATAAATTTTATGTAAAGGCTTTTTACGCACATGAAAAGACTGAAAATAGTGAGAAACAGTTTAATGACCAAGTAGACAAGCTGACTGGGAGTTTAATTTCTGCAGCCCCACCAGGAATCAGAGAGGAAGAAATGGATATCATGGCCAGCCGAAGGAGAGCAAATCACTCTTTGTATGAGCACAAAGATTTTGTATTTGGCCCCAAACAAAGCAAGAAACAGAGTGCCTAATTAGAAACTGCATGAGATTTGCAGCAATGCTGAAAGCAAACCAGAAAAATCAAAGCTGCCAACTCCACTGCATCAGCTAAGTCACGGACCTCGCAGGTACCATGACCAGATCAATACTGAGAAACAACCACAGACTAAAGAAGGATATCAGTACTTCTTTGTCACCATAAATATCTTTTCAGGGTATGTTGAGGTTTTCCCTGCAAAGAGAAATACAGCTGCTGTAACCATAAAAATACCATTTAAGGAAATTGTGGATGTGGGATATCTGCTCAGAGACAATGAGGTGAAAGATGGGAGCTTGAAAGTGAAAGAGCTCCAACCCTACTGACTAACGGGGAGATTTGGACAAAGGGGGCATTAACTTACCAGCTGCAATCCTACAGAGTGGTAAAGAGAATCAATCAGATTAGTATCCAAAACAATGAGCTGAAAAATTACCCTTGATACCAGCAGCTCTAGGGAGCAGTGACAAATTAGGGACTTTCTTACTAACATACTGTATTTTCTCTGGACAGTCCATGCCTTGGTGAGCCCAAGTTCAAGACACTACATGTTGTGAAGGAAGTCAATGTGAGACAGAGAAATAAGCAAGACAGAGAAGAAATCAAGGCTCAGGTAGAAGAAGAAACACGATAAAAATAGGGAAAATGAGACAGTATTAATCTAATTTCTATGTAGTTTATGAAAATGGGGGCTAAGTGAAGTATTTGAAATTGGATAAAAAAGAACATGCCCTAGAGACGAAATAGAAGGAGCCCTGTTACTTTACTAATAGCATAAATCCTATAATATATCAAATAGATGAGGATAATGGTAAATACGAACACATTCATGTTTCTCGGGTGACTCCCTAGAGGGATAAATAATTCTGGAAACAGACAGGATTTGCCAAGAATACAGACTCAGAAAATATCCCAAAGATCCACCTCCCTGCCCTGTCCAACCTCACTCCCCCTCATCCAGCATGCTGCAAGCCAAAATGCAATCATGTCTCTCAAAAGCATGCTTCTAGACCAAAGCTGTTTTACCTTGCTTTGAGTTTCCTTACTTTCCATTTGCACAGGGCCACGGACTTCAGCGCAGCTCCATATGCAAGCGGTGACTTGTGAGCCAGGTAGTGAACACCCGCTGCCATGGAGAATGAGAGGTCTCCCAGGAAGACCAGAAAGGAAAGAGCAAACACCTCCACCAAAATCCCAGCTTGATCCTCAGCAGGACCTTGTGAGTAACAACCAGGAGCTGCAATTTCACTTAGTGATCAGCTATTTGGAAGCCTGTGCTCTAGTGCTGCCATTGCTAATGAGGCCACAAGCTCTGCGTTAGCTCTATGGATAGCACCTGTCAGATTTTGCCTGCTTGAGGCTGTAGTTTCTTTATTTTGATCTATTTAACTACAGCCACCAGTCAGATTTTTCATGGCTAGAGAGCTAACTTGTGATCTAACCTGCCTTTGCCTTGCTTACCTTGCTTTAACTATTTTGTGTAATAATTTAGGACCCCAAATTAAAAATTAAGGGAGTCTTGAGAGCTATGTCTCTTAAGATCTACATCCACTCAGATTGCAAAAATTGTAGTTGAAGCTTTGGATAAACATTTTAAAATTATAATAGCCAAATGTACTTGGTAGTTTTATCCACTTACAGGGTAATCCCCCAAGGAACAACTTCAAGAGAAACTTGAGATAGCAGCTAGTGATGGAACTGCTGACTTAAGTGATGTTCTTTTAGGCAAGTGTATAGGTATAGGAGGGTTTTAGGAGGGGTATCAAATAAAAGAGAGAAGGAAGGTTTGATACAGGTGGGAGACTAAGTGCTATCAATACCTGTGCAGTTAAAATTTGAGAGAATTGTAGGCTAAGCATATATAGATGACAGCTTGAGAGGGGATAAAGTATAACAAGTAGTAAACTCTTATGACCGAACTATAGTGAAAGTTACATGGAAGGGTGACAGTATATGCAAGTCCCAGAGGATACTTATTCCTGATAGTCACTATTTAGCCATTAAGCCTTGCATTTCTTTAAAGAAGAAATGATAAAAATCCATATGTAGTGGATGAGACTGGTGAAAGTCTCACAGAAACATAGCAGGTGACAAAGTGAACAGCTAGTGTAACCCCCCCGTGCTGTCCCTCCAGCCGCCTACATGCCACGGACCCGAAGCCCAGCGCTGATATTACACAGCTGCATAACCTTGGGCCAAACTTCTGAGAAAACGGCTAAGTTATGAGACTGCCTGCAAGAAGATAACAAGGGCACAAGCAGGGGGAGGCTAACTGAGAACTTCGGGTCAGATCAAGCCATTAATATAAACAGTAAGAGCTGGATGAAGCCGGTTTTACCTCTTTCAGAAATGACCAAGAGCAGCATTAGTCATGGGGGTCCGTTAGGTGATGAAGATATTGGGATCCCTAAGAAAAAGATGTGAGATGTGTCTGTATCACAGACACATCACAGAACTGGAAAAGTGGAAGTGTGTGAAATCCCTCTGAGAACTGACGTGCTCCAGACACTGGAGGTGCTCGGGGCACCAAGAGGCTGCCGAACGTGTTCCCGGCCACCAGCACACACGAGCACCGACAGCTGCGAGTGCCCTGACAGCCATTAGTGGTCACAGCTTGATTCCTCCACACTAACAGCTTAGCTAGTAAAAAAGCAGCCGGCAAAGTGTCAGCTGTGACCTATGTCCCCTCCTGACCTGACCCTCTGCAAAGGAAAAAGAGAAATGATGGCATACAGGAGCGCGTGCAGGTGATAAGAGGGAGGTGTTAGTAGCAAATTGGTCCCTCTCCATTCTATCAAACAGATTTTTTTTTGCCTTCCCCCTGTCTGTTTCTCTCCGGCACCTGGACCGTATCTCTTCACTTGAGCTTTGTTAGCTTGGCCCGTGGTCTGGGCTAAGCTTCTAAGTCACCATAAACACAAGCAAGGATGTGAGCAGGTCTTGGGTCAGCCCCTCAGCGTTCCTCCAAGCCGGCCATAAACACGAATGCGGGAAGCTGTTGGGATGGTGCAGGCAGCGGTGCCAGGGGCTGGGGAAAGGGGCAGAAGCTACCAGCTGGGAACGAGGTGCAGGCGGCTTCCTTGCCACGAGGGAAGAGGGGAGGAAGCACCCAGGTCTCCCGCTAACCGATAACATTCAGCGCATCTGCCAGCGCGTGCAGGTCGTCCCTGACGCTCTCCAGGGAGCGGCGGATGCTCTGCGGGCTGTCCAGGAGCTCGATGCTGTGGGTGTACGGCTCGTACTTCACCGAGAAGGGCCGCTTGATGCGGGCTGCGTAGCTCCTGGAAGGAAAGGGTGCCCAAGCTGTGGGGCAGGCCACCCTGCCACCCACTCCCTCTGCCTTCCCTTCCCTCCTCATCCTGAATATTCACAAGGGGAGGATGCCTCCCTGGGGCAAAGCTTCAAGTTTGGCACAAAACCTTTATGTTTCCCATCTTTGCAGCTTGATGGGGGTACAGATTGGTGGAGATGGTTCCTCTTAGCTCAAGTCTGCAGCTTCCCAGGACCACCACCTCTCTACTTGGACTGAAAACACGGGCTTACTTCAGCCTGAAGATGCACGGAAGTAGCCATCATCCCCAGGACCCATTTTGGCCCAGGTGACATCTACAGCTGTCACCTGGGCCAAAATACCTCCTATTTTTCCTTTATCTGGGTCCTGGAGGTCTTGGGGCAAACAGTCAAGGGCAATTTTCTCACCTTCAGCTCCAAAACTAATATGTATCTTCTTTATAGGGTATGTTTCCCACTCCCTTTGGTGACACTGTAAAAATGGACTTAGGATTCCAAATCTGGCTACTCAGATGTAACATCTCATACTGAAACTGCCTGGAAAGCAGGGGAACAAATCAGCCCTGGCAACAGGAGAGCCCCTTGCTGCTTTACCCCTTCCTCCCTGGATAGCTTAACCTCGGGTACCCTCTTGTGGCTGCTGCGGGTCTGCTCGGCCACGCTTTGCAAGGAAACGTGGCCTCTCGCTGGGCTCCTCCCGGAGCTGGTGCCCGCACCGTGGGAGAGCATCATCCTCACTGCCCTGGGCCGAGTGCGAAGCACGAGCCGCTCCATAGGGGATGCGGCAGGTAACACAGGGGAAGCTGCCTGCACAGGAAGGGAGCTGCCCAAGGTGCAGGGGAAGGAAAGCCACAGGGAAAGCCACCCATGGTTTTCCCAAACACCCTCAGCACCCACCTGCACAAGATCCACAAGAGGATCAGCACTTGTCACTGCCCATACACCCCAGCCTTATCTCAATTCTCTAAATGGTACAGCTCTCTGGGCAGAAAGCTGAATGCCACATCCAGATCAGGGTTTCAGAAGCACACTTTCCGCATGATTACTTGTGGAAGAAGGGCCTTTACCAGCCAGTCTTCTCACAGTGCAAAAGCAAGGCTGTCCTGGAGAACGGAGCGCAGTCCTGGACCCCAGCAAGCCCCCAGTTAGGCTGCCTTGGGAGCTGTAAGTTTTCTTTAACTCTCTTCTGTAAGAACTAGTGCTAGATTTGTTCTGTCCTTTGCACACTCGTGGATGCCTCCACCCACATCCTGTTCTCCTCCACACACCACTTGTTGCATACCTCTCAGGCAAACTGAAAGCCCAAGGGACTTGAGCTGGGTCCTGTGGGAACTACAGAGTTTTGTCACATAAAAATGGCTTAGTGCCTATTTAACCATTAGGTTTTGAAAGACTCAGCTGATACTTGTTTCTAGGGTGCTCCTCAGGTCCTTAGCTGAAAGGAGTCACTGCCATAGCAAGCACAATTTGGAGATGTTGTAGTCCTGCAACCTCCTGCATGGGTCTCCCTCACTGCCCAAGCCTACCTGAGTTTGCTCTTGGCATCACTGAAGCTCTCAGACACAAAATACACAGGCTGGTAGTTCTGATCTTGGTAGGGCTGGACAGCAGCAGCATCTGGGTCAAAGTCCCGCACCTCTGGTTCGTCTGACAAGGAGTGCTGCAGAAACAGCAGAAAGCCAGTAGGAAATGGAGGGGACCAGAGCTTGCAGGTATAACAGAGATGGAAAAGAGATAGCTACATAGGGTCTGGAGCAGAGAGAAACATGTTCTGCTGGGACTTACTATGAGTTCCCCATAGGAAGACAGGAGCCCAGCTCCATAGGCTTTCACTATTCCATTCTGTTTGCAGAGCCCAAACTCCACTGTAAACCAGTAAAGCTGTGAAAGGAAAAAGAAAAGCACATCTTCCTCTTGCTTTTGAGTCCTTTTTCCACAGTTTGGGTCAAAGGATGTTTAAACAAGGTATTGGCTGGCACAGTCTGCAGAGCCGGACAGCAAAACACCTTGCTCGGACCCACGGGACATGAGGGGCAAGCGCTCTTCATCGCATTGCACAACTCGAGCTTTGGCCCGCATGGGGGACCTGTGCTGGAGCAAATGGAAGCTCTCCTGGCCACCCCGCTACCCAGGTTGTCCTCCTGAGCATGCAGCAGCTACATGGTGTCTCTGCTGACTGCCCTTGGAGCGGGACAGTTCACCTTGTCAAGGGAGAGCTGAAGGAAACGGATGTAATTTAATCCCATCGTAAAGAGTCCCAGCAGTGCTGTCTTTAGAAATATGATGCTTAATGATACTCTAGTGCCCATGAAAATTGGGTTAATGTGCAAGTGAGCTCTGCTTTTTAACTGATCTCTGCTTTGCACAGTCATCACGAAAGAGCCGGGTATGGGGCACCTCAGACAGAGGCTCTAAACCATGAGGTTTTGGGGAGACAAGGGTGCAGCAGCCCCACTGTCATCACAGAAGTGCTGCTGGCAGGATCCGGGTCCCACATATACTGAAAGTGAAACTTACCGTTGCAAGTTTCTCAATTTCTTCATCAGTTGCTCCTAGAGATGCAAGCCCAATGTCCTGTAAAGAAAAGGGACAGGGAAATCATCAGTACAGACTCAGTCAGATTCATTTAAACACCAGAATTTTGGTGTTGGGCAGTTATCACATTCTCACACAGTTAGTCCAGATAACCAGTCAACAGTTCAGAAACATCCTACAATCCTACAACACTGTTATTGCAGACACTGAGAGGAATAAAAATTTCCTTGAACTTTCAGACATCTGCCATGGTTTTGTCATGCTCAGATTAAAAACACTTTAATGCAGAGTCTGACATTTTTACTGTATATTAAGGTCTTCAGTTCACAACTAAGCATTCTGAATGCTGTGCTTAAAACAAATCTCAGGAGAAAAGAAAAAGAGAAAAGAAACGCTTAGGTGGCCAGTGACACATGTGGAATTCATGAACAGTAAGAGGCAGAGTGACACAGGAACAGAAACTGTCATGTTACATAATCAGGGAATGGCTACCAAACCACTTTGCCACAACAAATATGAAGAGGTAAATGCACAACTATTGCTGTGATCTCTCTCTCCTGTTGCAGTCAGTGGTTCAGGGCAGACTGCCATGTCCTACAGTAGCTCCCACTAGGATGGGCAGCCAAAAAGCAATGCCAAGCTGCTGTTGCAGTGCTGTGAAAATCCAGAAGTTAGGAGAGGAGAAACTCCTACTCTTAGGCAACATCCTTGGGCCCACCTGCTGACAGGGTAAGGCTGAGCTAGATTTGAGTTCCCATCTCACCTATCAGTGCAAAGAAATGGAAGATCTGCTGTACCTGAGAGAACTGTGCAAATGTCTTATCAGCCAGCATTGGTACGTGCCCCAGGAGTTCATGGCAGCAGTCCCTTCCGTGGCCCAAGAGAAAAAGGAAAAAACAGGATTAGCGCAGGCTGCACACACGGGAGAGGGATTGAAGCATTCACGTCGAGCGAGCTGCTGTGCTGGGGAGCTCTCTGGGCGCAGGAGGCCGCCCAGGCTGAGCGGTACTCACGGCTCCGGGGAGTGCATGGGCGAGGACGCGTGGCGGATGTACTGCGTGCACTGGAACACCCGGAAGGCCAGGCTGGCGAGGAAGTCCCGTGCGGACAGCAGCCCGGCCACGGGCCGAAGCTGGAAGCCAGTTCTCTCTGGAAGAGTTCATGCAGGCACTGAGGAGCATGCTGCGGCTCACGGGACTGCCCTGGCAGGCAGTGTTATGAGCATGTACAACAGAAGCATGGATGCTGTAAACTAAAGAGCTCCTGCAGTACCAAACCTGCTTCTCCTAGGCAGCACGAGCTACTCCTTAGGCTGGTCAAGGCTCATTGAGCCAGTAGGCTTGGACTTGCAGCTGCAGCCCACTCTTTTACCTACCCTTTCATCATCTGGCAGTTGCTGCCAGTGGTGGTCAATCCCCGCCTGTCTGTGCAATACTCAGGTCTTTAAGCCAGGTCTCACCTCCCACCCTCCTCCTCTGAGCCCATGTTTCCTTGCAGCAGCTGTGCTGTGCTGGAGCCCTGGTGCTCCATCAGAACCCAGGAGTGTTTCAGGTTGCTTGTGCTTTTCACTAGCCTCCCTTTGGGCTGTACCCACCTTTCAGGAAGCGGGATACCTCCTCCAGCTGAGGGATATTGTTCTCGCTGTAGCCACAGAATTTCTCCAGGAGATTAAAAGCTTCTAGGTACTCCTTGCAGGCGTGGGTTGGGTATAGGCTCTTCAGTGTGCTGTATACCTCTTTCCTTCAGAAGAGGAGGAGGTACAGGTCAGAGTCTGGCTTTGCAAGTTTCGTCTGCTGCTGACCTCTGGTCATATGCTGTCAAGTTCTCCCATGTCTGTTTTCTTGTCCTTTTGCTTTCCAGACCACTAGGTCTATGTGTCTCTGTGCATTCGCAGGGGTACATACACAAACAAACACATACCCACAGATTAAATTAGCACTCACCAGGTAGCAATTTCCTCTGCTGTGTATTCCACGTGAGGTATTGGGTCCCCACTGCAAGGCAAACGCACCATTATTGACTTTACAGGAGCACAAGGCAGGCTGCTCTTGCCTTTGAGAAAGATACCCCTTTGAGAAGGTGCTCTGCCTGATATTGCTCAATCATCTTTAAACCAAACAAGAAGTGACAGGAAAACAGAGTTTTGGTACTCAGGCACATACTCAGATGCAACAAATGTATGGACACAGGAAAAGCACTAGTATAACCTGAGATTATAAGAACAAGGAAAGAGTGAAAGCTTAGCAGGCACAGTACATTCCAGGAAATGGAAACTGTGCAGAAAAAAATATGTGCCTGAAGATGACATATAGCACAGACAGCAGAAAGCTGTCTACTCATTCTTGAAGCTCCATTCATTCCTGCAGCCACCAGAATGAATCACTGTTTACAAAATAGAAGTAGTTAATAAGGAAGAATAAGGGTATTTGAACTGCAGAAAAATACATCGTCAGTAAGAATAAGGACAGTAAGAAGAGAAATTTATAACATTAATATCAGTGGGAACTAAAGAAAGCTCATATAATCATAAATGATAATGCAGAAAAGGTGGAAGTATTTACTAAACTCTTCCATTCTGTATTGGAGCAGACGAGACAGTCACATAATCACGTGGTAAAGCACAGTTTCTATTCCATCTACAGCCAGAAGGGATGTTACATAGCACCTTTTAAATGCTAACCTCCAGATGAGATGTGTCATTTATCCTAAATGTGTGCATCATCTTCCTGGATCCCTCAGGACTCTCTTGCTGGCACAACGAAATTCCATGCATTTAGTAAAAATACAGTACAAAACCAAAAATATACATATTCTGGGCAAAGAACTTGAAATCTAACAGAGCAGCAAGCCCTGCTGCCATCAGATTGGTTGTATGGGTAGCTCAAAAAGGCAGTGAAGACCATTTCTGTAGACTGCTTTCCAGATGGCCTAGCTACAACTAGTCTGCATCGGAAGTCCCATATAGAAAGGGAGATGCTACAGTGGAAGGCAGCGTTACTGAAAAGGATCTAGGAATTATTTTATAAAACCCTCATAAATATTATAGCCCTGTCTAATGGTGTAGCTGAGTGATTGAGTGCTATTACTGGATACCTCAGAACAGGAGTATTAAGTAGGAGTTCAAAGAGGTAGTCTTAATTCTTTGTACAACAATGATGAAGCCATTGATGGAATCTATTCAATTTATCAGAGATAGTTAAGAGGTGAACTGTTTAGTGTATACATACCATTAAAAAAATCTGATAACAGATGGTTCTTCAGTCTAGCAGAAGAAACACACATGCAATCCAGTGGGTGAAAGCTAATGCTACAGATATTTGGTTTAGAAATAAAACATACATTTTTATGGCCTGAAAAATGAACCATTGGAACAATTTTTTTTCTAAGCACATGTTATCTTTTTCAGTGCTTGAAACTTTAAAGTGCAGATTGGATGTCATTCTAAAAGAGATTTAATATGCCAAAATGAGATTTGGAGTCTGATGGAATTACATGTAGTTTTGTTACGCAGGAGGTTCTGGATTTATGAATATTTGAATTAATGACCATAGACAGATTTACATTAGGAAAAGAAATGGAATACACAGGCATAAGGAGAGCAGAAAAGGAGCTAGCAAGGCTGAATGAGGAGACAGAACATCATCAAAGAAGAGAAAGATCTCACATAAGTAGCACAGTAACTTCCCAACAGTATCTGCATTGATGTGGCATTATTCCTGTGTGGATGTTAGGAAAGACTTACTGCTTATAGTGAAACGCAATTTCTGCTATTGTTTTCCTCCTCTGGCGGTATACCTGGTCAGAGTATCCCTGTGATGACACACAGAAACAGAGACAGTATTTTTAATTAGTTATTGAAATTTCTGACCCATCAACATTCACCACTGATTGGAGTAACCTCTTTCATGATGGAGACTCCTCAATGATTCTCTGCCCCATTGCAGTAGTGGGTGTTTGTTTCCTCTCTGCTTCCAAGGAAATGCTCAGGACCTGAATTTCAGGACATGCCCACACAGTAACTCACCGGGTGATCCAAATCCAAGTCAGGGTCAAACTTAGTGACCAAGTGGTGACACTTGTCCAGTTCACAGATTTTTCTTGGAAACCAGTGGACTGTGGGGACAAAGAGAGATAGAAACTGGCTGTGGAAGTGAAAACTGAGCATCCTCTGCTGAGAAGTACTGTGTTCAGCAGTAGATGTGAGACCTGACATAGCACATACACACACAGAGCTGGACATTATATAGTTGTACTTCCTTGGCTGTGGTCCCTTGCTCTTAATGCTCCCACCCCACAGTCAGTTCTAAGGCTGCAGTTTCCATCTAATGACTTCCCTGCTTGTCTCTCCAAAGAACATTTTGTGACATAAGTAAACAAGACCAAATTGGATCATACTCAAAGACTCCAGACTTTGTAAAAGCAAGCGAAAAACACAGGTCTAACATGATTCTTAGAATCCAAAGGTATTCTCAGTCTTATCACTACCTTTTGCAAAAGCTTAAGTGTATCATGGACTAGGTTGCAAAAGAATGAGCCTTTTCTTTCTCTGGTATGCCCTGATGACAGAGTCATCAAGCACTTTAGTTTAAAGTGTTTACTTGCATGATCAGGTCACAGAAAGATGCCTTTGTCAGCTCTCTCAGTGAGCAATCCAATCTGGATTACAAGGACCATGAAGCAACAACCTACACAATGTTACTGAGATGATCTCTAGAAAACCTACATATAGGATCCCTTGTGAATAACAAAGATTCTACTCAAGTTGCTAAGACACAAGCTCTGCATGAAAGTCAAAAAATTTGTAAGTTCCTTACATTTGTCTTCCTTAGTGGTCCTCACTTCTTCTGTTACCCTCTTGATGGAGCTAATGAAAGTATTGAGGTCAGAGCTGTGAACTTCACATCGTACAAAATACTCCAGTTCAGCGGTCCCTTCACGAGGCTTTCGGCTAAGCCTGGTCTCCAGGTGATGAATTCTAGCTTCAAATGTCTTTTAGAACATGGAAAAGGAGAACAAAAGCATTGAACTGATGCTTGAAACACCTACCAATACTTCCTCAAAATGTCCATATAGATACATTTGGATTTTTTTTTTAACTGACATGAACACACATTAATACCACAGTTTTTCATCCTGGAATGACAGCCCATGGGCAGCAAATTTCAGCTGAAAATTTCCTCAGAGGCAACTGATGGGCAACTGATATGGGCAGGATGCTTCCTACTCTCCTTCTTTCTTTTTAACTTCTTCCTTAAGGAAAGGCACTTTTGGGGTAATTTAAGGCAAAAAGGGTTCATTACAGAGGCCTGTGGGGGCGGCGCTAGCCAGGGTGCTGAAACAGCCACCTCGGCCTGACAGTCGCCACAATTCCCTGAAACCGGCCCAATTTAGGGAAGACCATGGAGCTTCTTCCTTGCACCACTTTCACTTCAAGGAAGCTTCTGGCAAGCAGTGTGGCATATTGAAGGCTCTCACTGCACCTACATGGAGAAAACTTACCTCCCTCGATTTTCCTTGCTTGTAGGCTTATGGCCAAAACAGATCTGTGGCAATTACCTTACATTTTATTAACCCAACCACCAAAAAAGTCCTGCAAGCAGGTAGGTTGAACATCTGGTTCCACACGAAGCAGGCCCTCACCCTGCATCATGCATTTACGGTCACCCTCAAGATGGCCAGGGCTGGGAAGTAGCAGCCATCTCATTTCTGCCCAATGTTCTACATTAGAAAAGTCTGGCCTACCTCCTGTTAACAGGCACTCATGTAAAGACCACAGAGAAATTTTCATCCTGATGCTCAAAAGAGTAATGCCAACTGTAATAAATATATTCCCCTAAGTACCTTTGAGAAGAGAAGAAAGAAGTTAATGAGAAAAGTTTGTTCTGTCCACATCCAGACAGTTCCTGAGGTCAGCCAGATCATCAGGACCTGTCATTCTTTATCAGAAAAACTTAATAGAGAGGAGCACAATGCATTCTATAATCTTCCCCAATGTCCTGGTAGATTTGTGGATATTCTCTTTAGCTCGGTGAAGGCTGGCAGTGCAAGCACAGGTCCCTCGGCAATGACCCAACCTTTCCAGGGTCTCTGGAAGATCTTCAGTAGAGGAAGGGACATTATTTCTTTTGTTAATCAGGGGCAGAAAGATGAGAAGAAACAGATGCAATGTTACAGGTAAATTAAATTTAGGACTGTGTTTCTGAATGTACCTACCAACTTCACTATTACATTGTCCCCTCAACAATCAATACCTTCGCATTAATGTGACAGCTGTGATTGCATTACCTATGCTTTGGCTGCATGTAACACATACAGCAGAGCGAAACCAGCTTCCCTGAAGCCTGGTTCATGATGAGGCAAATGTCATTATGCCCGTCTGCTTTCATATCTTTTACCTGCATTGCCAGAGGGATCTGGGAAATGAATCTTCTCTATTGTGGCTTGACATGCTTGTCTTTTTATTATCTTTAAAGCTCTCTCTGTGACAAGCTGAAAGAGCTTTTTTACCAGGAGAGCTCTTGATGCGGCAAGCAAATTGCTCTAGGAGGAAACAAGTATTATTATTTGAATATAAGTTGCCCCTACTTCTTGCTTGCTGCTTAAAAATTGTTTATATCATAGACTTTAAAACCCACATAATAAAATCTTCCTAGTACAAGGGTTTATATAAAGAAAATGATTTTTCACAGCTTCTCTGGCAACTGTTGTTTCTCCAAGGGAGAAGACTACAACTATGGCAATATCAAGGATTTTGCCAGACAGGCTTGTCTTAGGGATACTTTTGGACAATACAAGAATATCATGTACTGTCTTTAAAAGAAATCATGATTTGTAACTGCTGAAGATTAAATGCTTTTCATATGATTCGCAAAGATGCTACTGGCTGGACAATAAATAGCTCCAATGCCCTACAATTTCAGGGAAATACTTTTCCCTCCAAAATAGTTTGTGTGTGTGTGTTTTTACTGCTAAAATGTAGGGTTGTTGCTGTGTGATATTGCTGGTGATCTGATTTTACCCCAGAAATTGTTGCATTTATGGGGAAAGAAAGTATTATTTCACAACTATCTGTATTAATACATGGACTAATACAGTAGCCTTATGATGAGAAAGGCCAGCTTCTTGAATGTACTGAGTTGTATTAGCAAGATAGCAGAAAACAGGACGAGAGATGTGATTCTTCCTCTCTCGCTTAGGACACCACATCTGTACTGATGGGTCAGACATAAGAGAAACACTGATGTGCTGTACTAGATCCACTGGAGGGTTGCAAAGATAGCCAGGGAATTGGATTTGTTCAGTCTTTAAAAGTGAACATGATGAGAAGAGCATTTAACGTCTACGACTAAATGATGGGAGGGTGTGGAGGAGACAGAGCCAGATTCTCTCCGAAGTGCACAGTGGGAGGGCGACAGGCAAGGGGCACGAGTTGGAACTGAGGATATAGAAGAAAAGAGGGGGGAAAAGTATTTTGCTATGGGGGTGGTGAAACACCAGAACAGGCCCTCAGACAGCTTGTGAAATTTCCATCCTTGAGGGTATTCAAAACACAGTGGGCATAGCCCTGAGCAACATGCTGCTCAGTCTACGAGTTTGGACCAGTAGCCTACATAGGTCCCTTACCTCCTCTGTGATCACCTCATAGGCAAAAATTCTCCTCTCCTCTGTCCTCACTGCCAAAGTCAACAAGAATTTGAAATGCTGTATATAAAATATAGCTCAGAACCTTGAATTACACATTGCTTCTGAATCCTTCTGGATGCAAAGTCATCCCTAAATAAAACATTGTGCTTTGACTACTACTTAAATGACCAGCCCTTATCTCAGTAAGTCTTTCTATTCACAGTATCAATTTGATTCTTAGCTAGGAGGAAAAAAGAGTTCTATTAATTACCAATTCCCCATGATATGAAAGCTGTACATACAATGCATTTCTGGAGAGGAACCAGCACAACCTTTTGCATATGAATCAAATTCATCTCTGAAATAGGAAAGTACTTTGGAAATCAATATGCCAATTTTACACCCAGGATGAAGCCGTTTCAGTAACTCTTTGACCAAGGATCAATGCAGAGATGCCTTTCAGAGACAGGCAACACCTTGACGTAGAAGCTGATCCAATATTGTGCGAGGGGGCTTGCCCTGTAGCTGTGCAAACCCCACTGCATGTTTTGCAGGAGAGATCAGGGAGCTGAAGTGCTGAGCAGTAGAGGGTGCTGTTAGAGTTTGATACAAGCCACAGTGCCGTGGATTGTAGCTGTGTGGTTGGCTCTGCAGTGATGTGGACTGTAGGTGTACGTCCGGATAGTTGGCTCCTGGAATGGACAGAGTGCTATATAACCAAGGCACTGCCAAATGTAGGTATGGCTAATTCCCAGGGATTCAAAGTGAGAAAGTGTGAGCTAGGGGCATGAGCACAGCAAAGGGGCCTGGCATGAGTCTGGGGAAATCACACAGAGAATTCATAGAGAGCTTGCAGCAGGCAGACCTAGTCCGACCCTTCTCTAGGAGATCAAAACGGTGTTTCTCACTGAGTGCCCAACAATTGCCCAGTGCATTCCTTAAGTCCTTAGATAGAACAGGTTAGGAACTCACCTCAAACACCTTGAGTGCACGGGACAGCGGTGAAGTTTTAGCTCCCTTGAGCATGAAGAAGAGGTTCAGCATGGCTCTCCCATCCTTCTCCTCGAAGACAATGGTTTCCGTGGACTCTGCAGCATCAGTAGCTGCAGCTGCGGCCTCCCTTTCCTTCCTGGCATCTTCAATGAGGCTTTGACGTCTACCGATAAACCGGGGAGACTGAAGGCAGAACAGAAATATATAGCCTTTTTGGTAGAACTGTTTGTGGCATTAGAGGACATCACAGGTAGTGGCTGCAGTGTGAGAAGAGGTGTGAGAAGAGGAGAAATTTGGACTGACTTGTCTGGCACTGAAGAGGAAAATCTGATGAAGAGGACTGAGATTTTTTTTCTTTTTTTTTCTTTTTTTTTTCCTTTTTCTTTTTTTTTTTTTTTTTTTTAAAAATGAATATCTTTTTAAAATAACATTCCATTATTATTAAAAGGTGGGTTTTTCCCCCTTCCTTCCCTTTTTTTTTTTTCCTTTTTCTTTTTTTTTTTTTTTTTTGAAAAGTGAATATCTGTGCAAAATACACTTACAGTATGACTAGAGAGTGGGCTTTTCCCCTTACCTTCCCTATTAGTAGTTTTCAGTATCATTTGAAAACCAAAAATGGGAAAAATCATACTCAGTTCCGACTAATGAACTCAAGTGAAGAGGTGCTAGATAAACATGATGTTTCTTGAGAAAAGACTTTTTTGGGCAGTGGGGCAGCTGACGTCCACACCAAAAGTCACAACTGCATCTCCTTCTGCAGCTCTGCTGCCATATCAGCACAGAGGCTTTGCCAAACGGCTCCCAGGGTCCAGCCTGACCACTGGTTGGAGGGTGCTGCCTCCCCGGAGCCCTCTGCACAGCTCCCCACCACACACACCCTCATGCCCACCCTTCCTGCACTGCATTGCCCACACACTGCACCGCTCCCCAGCCATGCAGCCCAACAGTCTTTTACTTATAATTACTTGCTGCCACTTAAAACACATCACAGAGCCATTTTCTTCTGACATTAAGTGGATGCCTGCCTATTGTAGTGCAATTGGAGCCACGTCCATTTACACCTCAGAATAAATTTCTTCCACACCTCACTGATCTGTGTATCCCAACAAACTCCTTCAGATGTCTCCGACTTGTAGCTGAACCTGAAATGCTGCATCTTTTTGCCTGAGGTCATGTTAGGGTACCTGTTTTGTATTTACAGTGATTGTAAATACACTATAAACTGTTCACATCACTTTTGCTTCCTTGACTATACAAATAGCCAAAATACTAGTTTATTTGTTCCCAGTCATTTTGCAGGTCAGTTCTGAGACATCTTGTCTGGTTCCAGTTTTTGTGCTCAGTGTGCAAATCATACGGCAAACCCTCAGAACTTGCTAAAAGAAACCTGCAAAGAAGGAGTAGCCCATACAAAGATCTAGCACCCTCATACAGAGCCACGCTGGCTGCATTTTTTTTTCTCCAGTGCCACTGAAAATATTTAGGAAAGGGAAGCTTGCTCATCAGTCTATTTTGCAAAAATCGGAAGGATGTTTTCTTCTGAAAAATAGTCAGTTCCATTACTACGCCCCTTTCCTCTATGATTTTCAAAGCCTGCCATCAGTTAACAAGTGTTTTCTCTAAAAGTCCTCCTGGATGCTATAATAGCACAAAAGCAGCTTCAGGGGTTCCCTCTGACATTTTAAATGTGGTCTGAAAAATGCCGCACATCCAGGCACCAGCCCACGCGCCTCTGCATGGTCCCATTTTTAATAAAGATACCCTCTGGAAATTATATTTGCTGATCCTCAACCACTTTACTCCTTGTGGCACAGAAAAACACTTTCTAATAAATAAGCTCATATTGCTGCTTGCCTAAATCTACAGTATTCATCCCCAAAGAGAGCAGACACCTAATAAGTATCCCCGGCCCTGACTTTGCAAAGCTGGTGAACACATGCCCAGCTCTAAGTGAGTGTTTTATATCACTCTGTTTAAAGTTAAGCTGCTGTTTACTTTAAAGTGCCTGCAATAAGCCGGGCAAACAGCCCCGCGCCGTAACGGAGCACCAGGGCGGCCCGAAGCCGGGCAGCACCGGGCTCGGCGCTCACTGCGCTCGCTGCAGAGGTGCAGTGAGGTTCCAGCTCTGACTGGGGCTGTGCGGAGGGGCCGGGAGAAGGGTAGGCGAGAGGAGGGAGACTAGAGCCCCCAGTCTGCCAGTTGCAAATAGCCTAAAACAAGCAGGAAGTTCACAGATTCTGTGAAACGGCCACAACTCTGAACGTTTAGCCTGAGCAGAGACATTAAAACGGGCCTCTGAATGCAAGTGCTTTGGTTTTCTCCCAGGCTTACTGTTTGCAGCTGCCTAGCAAACAGGCAGGACTGGCAGTTTGAAAGAATAAATCCCGCTGCGTGCCCCGGGGAACGCAGCATCCATCGCTGCTTCCCCTGGCGGCCCCTCCTGCTGCTCTGCCCCAGCCGCTCTCTGCTGCCTGGGTATGCATGTGTGTGCTGTAACGAAAGCTGCAGCCTGAGGTGTCTCGTAAAAACTCATAGCAACAGAGAAAGTAAATATGAAGAAGAAGAGCTTTCTGCAACGTGAGCTTTACCCACAGCCAGCGGGTTAGCTGGAATAGCTGCTGTGCAAAGCCCCGTCCAGCGTGGGTGAGCTCTGCACTTGTAAAGCTCTTTGGGGGAAGAGCTTTTTTCCCCCAAGTTTGTACTGTTTCCTCTCTGAGGTCTCAGCCCTTGCTCAGAGCTGTTGGAGGAGAACCTTTCTAATGTGTTGCTCCCTCCAAAACAGTTTTTGCTGCCCATGCAGTGGCTGATTTTCCCAAGTCACATCATTATGCAGGGCTAAGAGAAGAGTGGGTGAAAAGAGCCAAGGCACAGAGGGAAGTAAAGGGGAACTCAGCATCCAGCCAACTGAAGCAAAAAGATAGGAAAGAGGCAAAGTGAGAAAAATGTGCTGACCTGAGTTTCTGAAGAGCTCCTTTTCCTCACTGTTGGGAGAAGCAGTGGTACTGTCTCTGCTCAGCAAAGCAAGCAGGTGTTTGAACACTAAAGGTTGCACTGTGAGAATATGTGCTCCAGATGTAGTGAATACTCTGATTTGTCAGGGCAGGCTCTCTGCATGGATTAAAACCCCCTTTCCAAACCTGTTGCCCATATCCCTGCAGCAGACTTTGCTCTCCCCCTTTCCTGCTGCGAGGAGCAAACACAGCAAAGGGCTGCTGGCCCCTGCTAAAACACAGCTGCTCCCTAAGCCGTGGCGATCCCCACATTGTGTCCCAATGCGGGGTCCTCCCCATGCCACCCTCCACAGTCATCCACTGTCACATCCCACGGTCACCCACAGCATGGCAGCATTGTCTATTCATAAGGCTGACCGGTGCCCAGGACTATCCATTCTCCTCCAGACACTTGTTGGGGTCCAGTGTGACTGGCTCGCCTGGCTTTGCTTTCTAAAGGTAGGTTTTTCCTCTTCTCCCTTGCACATGGAGCTTTAGTCTGCACTGGCATATCCCCCAGGCTAAAGCTAAGAGTCTTAAGGTGGCAGGGAAAGGTGGGAGCCAAATGGGGGCAGGATGCCCTGGGAGAGAGCAAGTCTGCGGACACGGCAACAGCAAACAAGTTGACTTAAATTGGCGGGACCTTGTATGGCATCTGGGGTAAAAAAAACACACCTTTTTTGTTGTACTGGAATGGACAAAAACAATCTCTGCAGCTTATTGCCTTGAGATCAGGTTTAAGGTTTCCCTGTTGCATCACACCCTGGGGATGCCTCATTCATCTTGCCTTCAACCTACAGGTTTTCTAAGTCGCATCAGGTCCAGACAGGGGAGTGTTTCAGCTTTAGCGCTTGCCTCCCTCATGTTTGCATTTCACATGTACACCTAGGCCGTAGGGATTGTCCGGATAGTTTTATTTTGCTGCTGTGGAGATGCCCAGGTGAGGAAACTCTCCCCGAGGCCGTGCTGGTCTGTCTACCCCAGGGTGCCGTTGCCCGTGGCTTGCACAGTGTGCACTGGCTGAGGGAGAGGGAAGGGTCGGGTAGGGGTGTCTTACCATGATGGCCTCAGCTTGCTTGGAGTCCAACTCGGACACGGCCCTGCGGAAGCCTTTGGCTGCGGAGGTGGAGATGTTAGGGGTTGGCATCTCTGCTCCTCCACAAGCTCTGCTCTCGGCTTTCCCTCACCCTGCCCGCCTCTTATAGGGCAGGGCTGACGTCAAGGTCTCTTTCAAATCTTCCCCCCCTCCTCCTCCTCATCATCATCACCTCCCTCCCGTCTCCCCCTCGGGCTGCAAGGAGGAGGGGACACGAAGGAGAGCAACGTTTCTGTCCCATTAAATCTAATCGCTGCAAGGATTGCAGACACCAGTGCTCCCTGCTCCACCTGCGCCCCAAAGCGCTCAGCTTTTCTGCCCCCTTGCCCAAGGAGTTCCCTCCTGCGCTGCGCTTCAGCCCGACACATTGCTTTCCCAGTGTGGAGCTGCATGAAAGGATTTGGAGAAAGGGCAAAATAGAAGCAAGGAAGCGACTCAGCCTTCTCTAGTCCCTTTCCTTGTTTGCCTTCTGGCCATGAACAAAGACAGCAAAGGAATAGGAAAATAGCACCAATTTCTCCCAACTCCTTTGCTGGGGGAAACTCTGCCTTCACAGGGGTTTTGCTCCCCTTGCTGTAATTCCTAACAAACAAATGCCCGAGGACCTCAGGGGCCGACAAACTGCCCCAGATACCGGCCACTTGCAGGAGTGACACGTGCAGGACCGCTACATACACACCCAAGGTGGCCCGTGATTTTGCATTAGTTTCTTCCCTAATCCCCTTTCAACATCTCAAATGTGCCCTTTGCTAAACACCAGATGCTTGAAATAGGAGATAAACTCCCACCAAACTTACCGGAGTGAGTCGTGGGCGTGCATTACCTGGAAATCCAGGGTCTCCTTAGGAAAACAGTGATGCTGGGGGTCCAAATTAGGGCAGGTCTGTGGTGAAGTCGGTTTGTGCTGCTGGCGGAGATGCACTCTGGTACCAGTTCGTTTTCAGGACCAGTTTCCCTGGAATTTCATTTAGAAAAGAGAGTTAGTCAGGAGGAGCATCCCAATACCTGCATTTGAACAATTTTTACCAGTGAAACTTTTAACTCTGACTGAACTCTTCTGCACTGCCTTGCACTTCAAAATAGTGTGCAGTATAACACAGAACTTCAGTATTTTTGGTTTGGGGTTTCCAGTTCTGTTTTAAGACAAAGACAAAGACAAATTTCTAAATATTTTATGAACTTAAACTCTTTTCCTTCACATTAGGACTTTTAGGACAGCACTCGTATGGCCAATTAAGCCTAAAATCAGCCATCAAAATAAGTCTCAGTTGTTCAAATTCATAATTAAGTTACTCAAAGGATAGTCTTGAAATGCCAGTTTATTTAAAGAATTGAAATATTTAGCAAAGTACTTTGATAAATATGGGAAGAGAACATGTTGCTCTGCCCTCCTGCAGACAGCTGTAACATATTCAAAAATCACGTGTAAAGAGTGCTCTCTCAAACAGTGGCTTTAAAAAGAGATGATAAACCCAGACAAATTTTCAAGACTATTGTACTGATAGCTGGAATTTGGTGGAGTGTATTTTCTGTTTTCCTTTGGTCTCAATATGTATCGTTTCTCTCCTCGTGAACCCAGGCATCCAATTTAAGCTCATCAGTTCTCCTACTTAGGAGACAACCCAAAGCCCTTGATTTTTAATCCCTCCCTTTCATATGGATGAAACATTAAGCATACGACTCTTTTTTTTCCCTTTAAACTCTGCTGATCCGTCAGCACCAACCCTGTCTGGCAGCATGAGTCCTGCACGGTAGGAAAATGCTCTCCTGCATGGGGCACTTGGAGACCCCAGGAGTGAGGGTCTCCCTGGAGGGCCTGGGGAGCTATAGGAGCAGGAGGGTAGATACTGCACAAGGCCACCCCGAGCACAGCAAAGGAAGGGACGATGCCCACTGATGTGATGGCAAAATGACATCTCCCACTGCAAGCGAGAGCTTTACTAGTGGCCACGTCCTGTTGCCAGTCCCTTGTGCTTCCTCTCTCTCTCTCACCCACTCCCTCTCTCCCTTCCCTCCCATAGCCCAAATAATTACAGTCTGCCACATGAAGTAATTACAGCAGAGTTTAGCCAGCTCCATCAAGAAATTTTTTTTCTCTTCTCCCTTCACAGCTCCATTCAACATCACCGAGTGCCACAAAGGAGTTTAATAACCCATAATGACACCTCATGCCTCCACGTCATTGCAGTCTCCTAAGGTCCAGGGCAACAGCAGGAAAAAAAGTATATAATTAAAATTTGCATCTCCCTCTCAACTTTGCAGCATCTTATTATCTACAAAGCACCAATTTCAGTGCTCTCTCTCAGCAAATGAGCCTGAGCAAAGTGGCGGGGCTGCAAGAAAAAGGGTGGCCACGCTCTTGGGAGGGGAACCAAGACATCTCCTGCCAGGGAAAAGCTCTGCCACATCAGACAAGACAAAGGAGCTCAAGACGTGCTCAACATACAGGTGTGGGGCCAGGTTGTAGGGTCCTGGACCCCTGCTTCCTCCTTCCCCCTCACACCACCTTCCTTCATCTGAGGGAACCTGTTGACTGGCTATTCTCACAACTCTCTCCTCTGCTCCATGTTTTAGATTCAAAGATTTGTTCTTAGGTTGCTCTAATTTTGACTCACAACCTAGCAAATCTCCTACGTTGTACAACAGTGAAATTGCAATTCTAGGAAATTTTCTCAGCAATCAACAGTTCAGAGGAAAAGGGTATTACTTCAAGGAAAGTGGTGAATGGTTTGGAGAGAGGGTTTTCAGAGAGAAGAAATGCTGCTGGAATGCAGACAGAAATCAGCGTCTCTCTCTCCCCAGCAACTTAGTCCTGACTTTTTAGAAAGTGAATAAGAGGTAAGTCTGGGAATATGCAAGTGAAAATTCAGAATTAGTGTGCTGATGTCTAAAGAGTAACAGGAACCAAATAGTTTTCTTCAGAGGTAGAATAGGGAATTCAGAAAAGGGAATTCCACCTTATAGCAGAAAGTTAACCTGCTGCATAGTTCTATACTGCAATAGGTCTCCTTCTGCACTGGTAGATCCGCTGTTTTTAACTTATGTCCTGTGCTAGTCAATATTTTATTCTCAGTTCCCGGAGACAGACAATCACATAATGACCTCAACTTTCTTCAAAAATTAGTCCCTTTAGAGGGAAGAGAAAAGACTGAACAAGGGTCTGGGCACTCCCACACAGTAGAAAGAGAAATCCAGGAAACAGTAATTACAAAAAGCTGCTCTTAATATAGGGATCTAGCATAGAATTTCTGAGCATTGAGGCTGACAGTGCATTTGTTCTTCTAGAAAAAAGAAAAAAAAAAGGATGAGCTGCTAAACAACTACCTGGAAACACCAGAAAAAAATATGATAAGAAAAATCAAACGCTCAGTACTAATTCTATTGTCAACAACTAGTGCAGAAAACACGGGGCTATGTTTCTGGTTGTTTACCACATGGCCTTGGGCAAGTCATTTAACTCACCACCTTAATTTCCTGTTTTCTGTTTTCAAGATGATAATTGTTGGAACTATCACCCTTTTCAACACTGCTGGGAAGAAACAGTTAATAGTGGGCAATAGATGCCACATGTACCTCTGGACATGGCTCTGGCTTCCTTTCAGAGGGTGCTCAGAGGAGCAGAGCTGGCTGGTTGGGAGTGGGAGCCATCCCTTTTGCCTGCAGTTCATTAAGACTTTATGCTGAATACACGCAGAAAAGACTATGCTAGCGCTTATTTTTTCTCCCAAGTCCATTGCAAGTCCCAGAACTAAGGCTGCGGTGACCTAGAATATGTGGACTCTTTCTCTAGTTGAAAAGAGAAAGTTGAGGGCACGTTTCCGATTCATCCCCAAGTTTGTTAAGTCACACAAAATCACAGAATGGTTGAGGTTGGAAGGGACCTCTAGAGATCATCTAGGCCAACCCCACTGCTCAAGTAGGGACGCCTAGAGTACACGGTGCATGGCTTCCTGTATCAAGTCATTCCTGAGAGTGGGCTTTGGATTGCTTTGTCTCTTGACTCTTTGTAAGAACAATATCCTAGCCCAGCATATTTGATCCCCTGGCCTATGACATTGAGTAAGATGTAATTTACCTGGTTCTTTGTCCGCAACAGAATGGGAAAATGAAGCTGTAGTGAGGGATCCTAAGCCAGTCCTCGCCACCCTTTTGAAAGGACTGGAAACGTTTCAGTATCTGTTGGTGAGGTCTTAGCCCCGTCCCAGATGATGGCACAGAAAAGCGAGACTAGAAGCGACTTTGAGTCCTTGAGGTTTGTTTTGAATTCCCTGCAACCTTCCCTGCACTTCAGGACTCCAGAATGGCTAGGATAGACCTGGCCCCCAAATATGCTTTGGGGACATTCCCTGAGCATTCCTGTCTCAATTTTCAGGTCACTCTTCCCTCATGGTTCTGACTGTGGAAGTCAATGACACTGGAAGTAAATAAGTATTTTCCATCAATGTTTTGTCAGTTTGCCCAATGTTCTTTTTCATTGTGAACATGTCAGTTGAGAGGCATCTATTCATCTTCTTGCAGTTTTTCACTCCCCCTTCTCCTCTTCTACAGCAGCAGCTCAAGGCCAGCCACATGGACAAGAAGAGCCACTGCCACGGAAATACAGCTCAGGGCTATTTCTGAGCGTACAGAATACACCGACTTCTCCCCTGCTCAGTTCCCTCTTTCCTCAGGCACTGGAGTAGGAAACAGTCCACCTGTCACACAAAAGGTCTGATGAAATTTTATCATCGGGAGTTACACAAGGGGTCTCGGACCTATGAAAATGTCACCGTATTGACTTCATACAAATGATTATTCATAGTCCTGTTTATAAGCAGATATGTATTTTACATTCATCATCGAATGGGTGAGATTCATTATGTAGATGCAACCAGGTCTGAATTGGAAATTGGCACCACCATTTCACAGTGAAGTCAATGCAGTTCGATTGATTCACATCTGCTCTGGATCTCATCTTTTTCTCTAATAGGTAGTTATCAAGTAAAAACAAGGGAAAGAGTGTGAGGAAATATTTTTTTCTTCTCTTTGGAGAAGAAATGCAAATGTATCATCCATGGCACGGCTCTTTCATCCCAGCAGGCTTAACGGGATGACTCATCAAAGCCCTATGCTTGCCTTCTGGATCTTCAAGGTGTATCAACAGTGCTTTATTGATCCACACTCATGGAAGGTAAAGAAAGTGAAGAGTCTGAGATCTATACTCATGCAATATGCCTGACTTCAGTAATTCTGCCATTAAGCTACTGGGCTGACAAAATGGAAAAGCCAGGTCTATGAGATTACATTTCCTGTCCTCACAATGATAGGACAGGATACGACTGTCCTGTACAAATACAGATGCTTTAATCTAGCTGAGAAGAGAACAGAAAGATCAGTAGCTGAAAGTTAAGCAAGAAAAAAGTCCAGATAGTAGTACGTACATTTTTTTAAATAGTGAAGGTGAGCAAACCGAAAGAATACTGGGAAAGCTTGACCCCCTTGGCTTCAAATTTCCTAACTAGAATGGGATGCCTTGCTTGAAAACGTTGTTTATCAGACACAGAGCTTAGACATCATAAGATTAAGAGAGATTATATCGCCCTATGTGCTACACAAAGGGAGAAATGGTGGCCCAGTGTCCCATTGCCACATGCCACAAAGCAGGAGCTAAAATACCTGCTGTTTCCAGGCAAAAGGGTAGGGGCGACACCAGCTAAGTCCCTCCAGCAAAGCATACATGAGGTCCTTCTGTCTTACATCCCACCAGGAGCTGACCTTGGAAGCTTGACATTTTTAGTGAGGAAAGGTAAACAAAAATCGCCACCGCTGCCAAGGAAGCCTTTAGCCTCTCCACGTGCACCACCTGAGAAAATGTATGTTCCTTCATCACGTAATGTGGTTAAAATCACATGTTTCAAGTACTCACTCTTCTCTCTTGCTATGCTGGTGGGGGCAGTGCCTGCCTGAGGAGAATTAACAGTGCTTTCACTTACTGAATTTACACTGGGGACGTGCTGGACTGCAACAGAGGCACTATGATAACAGGAAAAGAGCCACAAAAGGAAAGGCTAGAAAACTCCAAGCTTTTGTCTCCATGTCTCCAATCCTACCCCATAACAGCTTCAGAAGAAAAAAAAAAAAAAAGCAATTTTGCAATTTTCTCCAGTGATTGTTTCTGTCTCATACTTCTCTTCCCTGCCTCTCCTCTTCTTTGCCTTCCTCCTGCTCGCCATCCCTCTTCCTCTCTGCCTACGTCCAACCTGCACAGCCGCAGTGGCCTGGTCATAGCCTGAAGGGAATTGCCTTGTTCCTTTGCTCGCTTTCCCTTATCTGTCCTCAATAGGGCCATGTGTTTTGTCTCTACTTCCCCTCCCTACAGATGTGTGGTTGAGGGCAATGAGAGACACGGGGTCCCTGTAAGTGACTTATGATAATTACAGACCAGCAACTGCTCTGAAAATCTAAATTCCTCCCTGACATTTCCAGTCTAAAGCTCTCACTGACTCAGCTGCTGCTTGTGATATTTAAACAAGGATTATCTCCTTTTTTATTCTTTTCTTTTTGATCATGGCATGGCAGGAGGTTAGTTTAACACTTTCCTACAGTTTGTTTGGCTGCTACAGACCCAGCTGTCTTCAGGACTATAAGCAAATCTCTACTTTCTCAAGTCACTCATCTTACATGACTGGGATGCAAGAAAGTTCCCCTGATAAGAAAAACAAGGATCTTTCCTTGGATTGTCATCTTTTCCAAATTTTCCCTTGGCATTAAGTAAATTGCACTAGGAAATTCATTGTCCTGGGAATAAAAGAACATATCTCATTGGCTCTCGCCCTACCACCTCATTGGCTTTAGCACTATTGCATTAACCATATCCATTCTGCAACCTCATTTATTCCAATGTCATTCATTCCATTTATTCCATACTGTAGTTTTCTACATATTAAAATAGATATTTTTTGTAGGCAAAAAGCATCTCTCCCCCCCCAAAAAAAGTGTGAAGAAAGCTCAAAGCACTTTCGATTTTTGAGAGACAGAAGAGTATCAGGATTGGGAGAGAATATGTGCTAAGCAAAGATATAACGTGGTCCTTGAGACTGCTCTGTAAGTCTGGCAGATGTCACTCTTACCCTATCTCAAAATGCTTCCTACTTCTCACTAGGTGAGCAAAACTAAAGGAAAGACATGGGCAGTTAAGAAAACCAGGA
Organism: Crypturellus undulatus; assembly: GCA_013389825.1. Taxonomy (NCBI): domain Eukaryota; kingdom Metazoa; phylum Chordata; class Aves; order Tinamiformes; family Tinamidae; genus Crypturellus; species Crypturellus undulatus. The sequence continues at coordinate 167,380 of VWPW01002599.1, read as the reverse complement.
TTGAAAGAGCTACAGAAAGCCAGGAGACATGCCCGTGGAAAGACAGAAGAAGGGTCAAGAAAAGCAACTTCTGGGGCCAACAGAAGTGCTAATGAGCAGAAAAAGAGCTAGAAAACAGATAAAACTGATAAGCTGACCAAGACAAGCATGTTGAGAACACTTGAAAATTAAAGGAGCTAAACTGTTGTGAACCTCTGAAATATGCTATTCTGACTGTCCACAAGTAGCATACTGCCTACATTATACACCCATGCCCATGTGGTGATCCAGGACCTGAGCATCTCCATGACATTTCTTCTTTTCCATGTTTATCTCTTCTACCTGGCTGCTACCTCTATCTTTCTGAACTCCTAGAAAGCCTCTGGAGACATTGCCAGCAGGTGGCTGCCAGACCTGGAGCTACCGTCCAGCTGTTTTGTTTTCTGGACTGCTTTGTATCTGCTTTCGGGTTTCAAGTTTGGCATACCCTGTCACATTTGATCAAACATTGTAGGCTCATATTCAGGCATCTTCACAGAGAGAGGGGCACTCTGTTTCCCAGGAAACTCCAGTTGTCTATTTTGACATATTTGACCACTTTGGCCCTGTTTCACCTCCCTTTCTTTAATGTGGTCTCTGGTCAACTGGTTGCTCACAGTCTTTAGGCTTTCTGAGCAGGTAGCTGAAGGAGGCAGCTGCTCCCTCATCGGTGCTCAGAAATGGAAGCGGAATCAATGCGTCTGATAACCTGTCATTAGGACGTGCACTGAGCTGACACATTCTCTGTGTGCCACATCATCCCTTCAAGTGCCCTACCATTAGTGAGCTGTTTATTCCTGAAATTGGCTGAGAAATTAGCCTCACACAGCAGAGGATCTGGTAGGGAAAGCCAAAGGGGGATGTCTCCCTGATGGGACCATGCTGCAATCACAGCACTTCCCGCAGCACCAGCGTCTAAGTCTGGTGCTTGGCTTTTTGCAGATGACTGAGCAAAATCTGACCATTTCTCTTAGATTTGCAAAAAGAATGAGGGATGAGGAGGTGAAAAGGGGGCTTCCTCATTGTCCCTGGTGGAGATTCAGGCAGGGGTGGACTAGAGAGGTTTAAGCACTGTAGGTACATTTGCAAACATGGAGAAGGACACAGGGCTTTGGGCTGATGGCAGAGGACCCCATGTCCAGCAGCACATCCGTATGAGAGCGGGGCTCAGCCCTGAGGCTCACACACACATAGCTAGCACTGACACCAGCAGCAGGCGGTGGCGGGGGCACCAGCATCTCATTGCAGCGCCTATCGCACTGCCGCAGTCGGGCAGAGCAAACACTTCCTAAATGGAGAGGCTCCCTCCGCTCCGACGATAAGCAGCACGGGGTAGGGGCAGAGACAGCTGCCTGTTGTTCGCTGCCCCCCGTGACGCAGGCCTGTTTTTCAGGCCCAGCGATGAGTGGAGAAGGGCTACATTAAAGCCCTGTTTGATCAGAGCCCCTGTTGTTTGGACTGCATCCCTGCTCAGGAGCAAACAGAGCTGCCAGGGAGGCTGGCACCTTCAGTCACATTCAGCGAGCAAGTAGTGAAGAGCTGATGTGTCCCCACTGCACTTCTTGGGCCATCAGTCCTCCAGTGCCAACCCTTCCTTCCTTGCTGCTCAGAATTTTGACTGTGGAGAATAAAATCCCAAGAAAGCATAACCAAGCAGTTTCCAGCATAACCAAGCAGAGCACACAGCTAGATATGGCCATGCTTTGTCCCTGAGCAAAGCCTCATCTCCCATTGCTGTGTGGAGAATTACCTGTGGCAGGCAGACACCAAAATACAGCTGAAGAAGTGTGGTATAAGACTGAACAAGATCTCATCTAACTCAGGTCCTAAGATAGAAGAGACTCCTTACTCTTGGGACATTCTCCCTCCACTTCTTTCTTTCTCTAACATCTCCCCCTCATCCACATCTATTTGAGACAGCTTCTGTAAAAGCATATCTCCCACCATGTTCTGCGCTGATCAGGTGACAACATATCTCGATCTCTTCCATCAGCGAACTCCCTACGCCATGACTTAACCCCAAAAGCACCTTGTGAATGATTCTCATTGGTCTCCTTTTAGGCATTCGTCATCTCCATAAGCCCAAGATGAGTAGAGGGACTCTTCACACCCAGGAAGATGCAGAGAATTAGACTTGCCATTGAGATTAGTCCCCATTCCACAAACTCTCATACATGCTGTGCCAGATCTTGTAGCTACTGAGGAGAAAAACATCACCTTGAAGAGCTCAGATGAAAAAGTTCTCTAAAACGAGGAAAAAAAGAAAGAAAAAAGAAGGAAAAAGAAAACTCCCTCCCTCCAATTGTTAACTTGTCAATATAATTTTCAGCTTGCTGACAGAAATTATATATAAAGACCACTTTGTGCTGTTATCAATAATATAATGCCTCCCCCTTCTTTTAATTGCTGTTACGTGCTTGAAGTGTTGCTCTATTAACAGCATGACTTCTCACTAAGGGTCATAATTCTGTCCTCTGTGTCATCTGTGCAGATAGGACTATTTTTCCTGTGATGCTCCAGACATGCATGTCTGGAAGAGCTCAAAAACAACCCAGTGGGCAGCAGAGCAGTAATTAATCCTTCAGAGCTCTCGCGTCAGATGCCCAGGTCTCTGATGCCTGCAGGGCAGCGAGATGCTGGGACAAAGCTGTGGTAGGGTAGAATGAGCTTGGGGACAAGGGACCAGGGTCAGAGTGACTCAGTGCAGCCAGGGCCCTCCTCTGAGTCATTCCCCAGGAGCTGCTTCCCCACTTTCTCCTGCCACCCTTGATGGAGCCAGCCAGGGAGAAATGGCTTCACCAGGCTGATGTATCTCTTGCAAAGGCTATCTGCCCATTTAGTGCCTCTCCAGAAGATGGCTAATAATTTTCAAAGTCTTAGAATTGGAAAATGCTCTCAAAGTTATCCTCATCAGAGGCCAAGCATGTCTCTATGACCTTAAATTGGAGCAATATTGGCTGCTGCTGAAGTTTGGCCGTGCATCTTCAAAGCTTTTCTCTTTCTTAGAACTGCCTTGTCTCCCTGCCTGAGCTCCCTCCTCATCCTCTCCCATTCAAACCTTTCACACTAGCTTTGATCTCAAATCTCACAGTAGTAAGTGATAAGTCAGTCCTGAGGCTTTCATCCTTGCTAGCATGACCTGAAAAGCAGATCCTCTTCTCCCATGGTCCACAGATGCGCTGAAGCTTTATTTTTTCCCTGAATGCATTACTGTAAAAAACACGCCATTCTCATGTTGCCTGAGAAGTGGTACCCTGGAGATGTGTCTGTGACACAATCTTGAACCTCTAACACCCTTCCAATGGCCAACTAGCCTTATAATAGGGGCTAGTAGTTAGTCCAGAAACCTACAGTGGCTATCCTATGCAAAACAGATTTAAAGAACCATTGTCGTCTCCACAGTACCAGTGATATCAAATTGACCACACTGGTCAATGATATCAAAACTCTCTGCCAGTCTGAAAGAAGTAATCAGAGACACATCAGGGAACAAGAGAAATCCAAGCCATCTTCTCTGTTCGCCTCTCCATCTCCATCTCCATGATTCATTCTTCACAAACGGAACTCATCATAGCTGTGCAGCTTGTGTAAGTCTCTCCTGCACCTTTTGGCCTCTCCAAAGCTCAAGCATGGGCACTGGTAATCAGACAGGGTCTGACCAGGAGGCAGGAAACCAGAGTTGCTTCCACAGATCCACACACCAGCAAAGCTCCGCCTGTTGGGGCCATGAAAAAAGCAAAACCCGAGCAGAGTACTCAGCATCTCAGATGTGCTGCTCTCTCGGTGGAATTTAGCACGTTACCTCCTTCTCTTCTGCTTTCCATGAGCAGTCAGCTAAATCATCTGTCCATAGCGAAGCGGTTTCCTGAAAGAATAGGGTCTTGGACCAGCTCTATTTCTTTCAGTAATCACTCATTTATTTTAATGGGTGGAGATGGGCATGAGGGAGCCAGAAATCTCAATCCCCTGTTGAATTTCCAGGAAGACAAGCATGCTGATTCAAGCTGGATGCTGAGCTGCAGCCTACAGAGGCCTCCTGCCCCTTGTCTGCTTGTGACAACCTGTTCTCTCCCTCTCTCTCTCTCTCTTATTTTTCCATTTCATTTGGGTCCTGCCTTGCCTGAGGGTGACTGTCGATAATCTCTATGGGTGATCGTCTGCCTCGCCAGCAGCCCCACCTGCGGTCCTGGGACATGTCACGGCAGGTGACAGGGAACAGCTCCAAAGCCAAATGCTGGTAGGAACATGAGGGAGATAGAGGATGAGCAGGAAGAATAAATGTCCTCCTGACTTGATGCCAACAGCCCAATGACCAACAAGAAGGGCAGAGCTTCTACTTCCGTGGCAGACAGCTGAACTGTTAGGTCCTTATCTGAGCTTGGGGAGAAGAGATGCACCAAGGAGAAGACAGCAATTGCTTCTCCACATGTGGATGTTGACCCTTCCAGCTGTTGATAATCTCTGTGCCACTTCCATGCTCCTATCTAACACAGGAGATGGAGGTGTAGGAGGCCTGGCTGTTTTTTAAAGGCCCTGGGTTCACAGGAGTTCTGCCTGCCCAGTTCATTGAAATCCAGGCCATCCAAACTGGTTATGTTTAGACATCTGTACGTATCAAAGTGGCTGATGTGGGGGGCGGGTTTTCATAAAAGCTGGACCCTTACATAACAGCTTAGAAAAAATAATTATTTACTTTTCAATTCCTGCACTAGTAATGGTTCTAAAAGACTATAAAACTCTTTTTCTCTTCATATTTTGGGGCACAGAGAAATTTCCCTTCACTGAGTTCCTTTTCACCCTTGCTAAATAACAACCTTCTGAAGTGGATCAGGGATGCAGCGATATTTTGTAGCCTTTTATTAGGTATTAGTCCACTCCGGAAAGCTGAAGAGGACTCATCTGCCGAGAGTGGCAGGGAAAAAAGTGTAATTGAGGGTTCAGACAGCACTCCGCTGCGTGAGGCACCTGCCACCAGAATCAGGCAGGTCTATCGATTGCCTTCTCAAGTGGTCTGCCTCTCCCATTAGCCCCTTCCTGGGTGACGCACGTGGGGTATTGAAGAAGTATAGATTTTTGATGACACTTTGCAGTAACACTGGAGATTTCTGGAACTGGGAGATTCAGGACAAGAGCAGATGTGAGTCTTTTATGGAAAAAAAAATCCAGCGTCACTGCCATGGCATGAGGGTATGTCCACATTGCACAGTCACCTTGCAGGGAGCAGCCTTCTCTGGACTAGTCTGGGGTAGGCCCAGCTGTTCTGCAGCACATCCCCATCAGCCTCAGCTTCTCTCCATGTGCCAACATGCCCCTGGGAGCATGTCCCTCAGGTCTCTGCAGCGAGACTCTCCTCATTGCCTCCAGTAGAAGAGCTTTTCCAGGGAGTTGTAGGGAGATTAGGTTAGTCCGAAGTTATTTGGTGTCTTAGCCAAAGGTCTGAAAGGAAATGATGGCTCAAGCGAAGGCTGTTAAACTTTACAGGAGCAGTGAGTCCTGGCACAGTTCCGAAGTCCTCTGTATGTGACATATTAAGCTGAGCCCAGCTAATGTGTGTTTGAAGGTGGAAAAAGGATTAGTTAGATGACCCTGACGAGATAGTGCTGACCTGTCAGTGTCTGAGGATATCAGGAGGCATTTGGCTGGATAACCAGCTGGTCAGGAAACTTCCTAGCAAGATGCACAAAAAGAGGCTGCAGGGAAAGGAGCCCTCAGTGGGAGCTAGAAGGGGCCAAAAATTGTCTGACGCCTTCAGAAAAATTAAGAGAATAAAGCTATGGGATGTGCTGCAAAAGAGCGAACTCAGAGGCTTTCTATGTCAGGGAATCTCTCTGACAGAGAAATTCCCAAACAATATATTCCCTGCAGCCTTGAGTGCTTAAGGTTCGGCTGTCGGCCTGGAGCGGTGGGAGCAGGACTGCATGCCCGGCACTTGTCCAGGCACTGCTGGCAGCGGCAGCAGTGCAAGCAGCAGCTCACAAGAGGGCACTGCACGGCCAGCATTGCGCCGTCTGCGCTGCAACGAAAGCCGAGAATGGTTTCCGACGTGGGAAAGACAACCGGCACCGGCTCCACAGGCTTCCCACTGCCAACCTGCTTGGGCTCCCCCGGCACACAGTTCATAGCACCTCTCCAAAGCAGGGAGATGGAAACTACCCAACTGTCTTTGGGTCTTTAATGCTGGTGCTCAACAGCGTCACGGGCCTACAGTTCCCCTTCCCAAGGGGGACAGTGAGGAGGAGAGGCCACAGGACGCTTCATGGCTTACCATAAGATATAAAGTACTTCATGGCTTGTATAAAGATGGCAGTTTTCCTATTTGAATCAACATGGTACAAACAGCTCAGCACCCCCGTGGTGCTCACAGACTGATTTTCCTAGGGAGATTTTCTCTCATGCAAAGAATGGGTTTCTCCCTTGGACAGTGGCAGACCCCTACCGTGTGATACAAAGTGCCGGTAGTCTCATGGCAGTCTCTGAGGCTCCATGGTGCTTCCCAGCCTTACTACAACGGTCTTAGGGCCTCTGGACAAGTTTGGTGTGAATTCAAGCAAAACTACTGCAGAATTCAGCCAGACGGCCACCTTTCAACCCGGCACTCCTGTCCGGCACCCTCCACTCGCACCAGGCCCCATTTGTCTCCGGGGATTGACTGGGGCGCCAAGGAAAGACGTTTGGGAAGGTGGCCGGGCTGGAGATTTATCACAGGTCCATTGTCAGGGTCTTTCACTCCCCTCCACCCCACACCCGCCGTGACCCCTAAATTAGCTCTGAAAAGGGAGATGAGCCTTTCAGCGCTCAAAGGGGCCTGTCGGAGGAGGCGGGAGCGTGACACTCAGCAGATGGTCCCTCAGTAGGGAGCCGGCGCTAGGCCCGGCCCCACTGCGCACCCCTTTCGGGGCAGCCCGCCTGACCCAATGGGGCTTCACCAGTGGAGACAGGTCCTATCCTGGTAGGAGAAAAACAGGAGGGATCTGGGCCCACTAAAGGCGTCCAAAAGCCCTTTGCAACTCACTCTTTTACCCTCCTCACTACCCAGCCCTCCCCTCAGCTTCTTCTTCCCTCCCACTTCAGCCTGGACTTGCCCCACTCTGCTGGGGCCATGGAATATATTTGTAAAGCTGTGTTCAAAAACTGTATTTTTTCCAGATTTTCACCATATTCAATTAGAAGCGCAAAGGCCACATTCGCAAGCTAAGGAAGAAATATATCACTGGCCTATCAGGTCTACAGGGCAAAGCTTGTCTTATCCTAAGTGTTTATCCATTGTCCTGTCTAGTACATCCCTTAAATGTGGATTCTAGGTAGCCCCGTAATGAAAGTAATAACATTAATTTTTATAATTAAGAGTAAACGGGACTTTACTTCTCTTTAGAGAAAGAGGGGTAGGCAAAGTTTTCAAGCCTACAAAGGAGTACCCAGGCTGTGAGGCAAAGAACTAAGGAGGCAGCAGAGACCACAGAGATGTGGGGGGACACATCTTTTATGGGACTGCCCATCCACATGGAGGTGGATGCTCAAGTGTAGGTGCTACCTCAGTTCTGTTAGGGGCCATAGGAAGCAGATATTCTGCACCAACAAGTTTTCTACAGTCTGAGCATCCTTCTAACACAACTCTGACCTTGCTCCAACGGACATCCACCATCTCTCCACGATGATCTGTATTCATATACAACCCAATATAAATGATAAAAAGCACAGAAGGACTTCTGCCCAACACAGGCAGGCCATGTCACCCTCACTGGAATTGACTCTTTGATAGGATTTCTTCGGCATCTGCAAAGATACCAGGACCTAAGGTACCTTTCTGCCAGTACTACAGATTGCCCAAGCAAATGCCATCAGTAACAGTCCCTTCCACATTAAAACAGTATACTCCATCACTGCCTGTAGGCTTTTCTGGGAGGAGTCATGCTTCCAGGTCATCTGGTAGACCTTTGGGCTTCAAAAATTTCTTCTGATAATGCACAAATTGCACAAGAGCAAACCCATCTGCAATACCAACGGGACACTGGTAACTGGTTACATCTTCCCAGTGCTTCAAGTAACTGCCACCTAACAAATAGAAAATACACGTTCCTGAATCTGTAAGTTCATTGTAGCTCTCACTTCCACAACACCATTTGACTCCTTTGCCCACTTTCAGAGAGTTCCTGAGAATAACAAAGATTTATCACTTGTTTTTTATTATCCTTAGCCCTAAATCTGAGCTAAATCCCGAGTCACTCCCTTGTAGTCAGTGCCCGACCCCTCCCACTGCTTTTCCCTGCACCCAAGAGGACTTTCTTGAGGACATTCTTCTCTACCCTCAACGCTCTCCCTGCTCCTTCAAGGGGAACTTGATGCAACTAAATGCAGACGTGTTTGTTACCAGTTCCAGCTGCCTCTGAAAGGGCCTTCACCAAGGGAGCAGGATGTGTCCTTTGTAGAGTAGAAGAGAGCCTCAAAATGATGCTTTTTAGCATCTAAATGGTTAAGTTTTCCATGTGCTTGGAAACAGCTTGCAGACTCGCCTGTAGAACAGCACACACAAAATACGATTAAAAGAGCAAAATGACAGCTTGATACTGGAGGGCTTCTAAACCAGAAGGAACGATTAAAAAGGACGTAGCTCCACAAGAAAGTTCCCAGAATGACTCAGAGCAAGAGCCCGATTTGCTCACAGGTGGCTCTCTCCTCTGCCCTCCGTGCTGTCCCCGCCAGCTCCGCGTTCCTGGTGGCCATGTTCAAGAGACTCTCTGCTACAGGGCTCAGAGGCAGTGGCCACAGCCGATGCCCTCCAAAATGCCGTGGGCGACTGGGTGCCTGGCAGCTCCTCGGCTGTGCTCCCAAGTGACACTTGGAGAAAGCGAGAGAGGGGGAACCGTCGCCACATGGGGCTGGGGGGCCCATCAGCCCAGCCGGCACTAATCTGGAGGCACAGCTCGGTGCCCTGGGCTCGGGCTGCAGTCCCAGCTCTGCTCACTCTTTTGATGGCCATGGCTCCTCACTGCCCGGCTCGCCCAGAAAAGTGCAGCAGGAGACTTTCCTTCCCGCCTTTTGCTAGTGCAAACCTACTCCCTCTCACTGGCTCTATCCATGGGGACCAGTGGGTCAAAGACACCTGGGGCCGACAGAGCCCAGGTTGGGTTGCAGTCCCTGCTTCGGCTTTGCACTCATGACCTTGGCAAGCTCTTTCAAACCAGCACTCTAATGCAGGCTTTAAGATACCTCCAAGTGTGGGGCTTCTCTTAGGAGACACCATTTTTGCTTTGTCTGCATCCCTTGCTCTTAACAGCACACAACCCCAAGTGCTTCATGCCTCCTGTTTGCCCTAGGTTGCTTATTTTCCTTTTTTCTTTTTTTTGGGGGGAGGGGGCCATAAACTGGCAGAAATATCATGTTCTTTTGTAAAACTGTACATTTAATCTTAAGGGAGGCCTCCTCTCAGTTTAATGGAAACCAAGCACTGCCCCACCAGCGCTGCTGGATCGGAGCTGGTCCTTCTCGTGGCCTGCAAGATGCATGTGCCTAGGGCTTGCTCTTGTCCCCAGCAGCTGTTTTTTCCCTCCTCTTGCTCACACCTAGGCAGTGTGAGCCAGTTCCCTGCTATAGCAGTGCCCACATTGCTGCACTGGCGTTTGGGACTCTGCTGTTCTCAGGGCATCTTTTCCAGCACATTTTGGAGCCCGGAGAGCATGATGCCTGGTCCAGGACTGGCAAGGACAGTCAGCACTCGGTGCCCAGCTGGGAGCGCCTGTCCCAGCTGAGACAGCCGCGGCTGCTCCAGCGCGGGGGAATGAGCAACACGCCAGGGGCAATGTGTTTTCAGCTCCGGCCACGGATTGCTGTGAGTAATGAGACTCATGCCCGCCCAGGCTCAGCATTTTGCAAAGTCTCCACAGCAGGAAGGTGGGTTGGAGAAACATGTTGGCCTTGGGAGTTTTTCGTTTGTTTGTTTTTCAGTCCAGCTCCTCTTCCAGATTTCAGAGAAATTGTGCCTGGCGTTTTAAGGGCAAGAGCATCCACTCCCCTTTCATAGGGGCCTAAGGTGCCCCTGCATTAACCTCGCTGGTGCGAGGAACCCCCAAGGTTCTGAAGCTGGAGAGTCATAACCTGTTTGTCCTGTTTAAGCGCGCAGGGCTGGGCCAGGGAGCTGACAGGTTCTGAGTAAGCTCAGCCTGCAGCTACACGGCGGCTCTGTGGCTCTGCAAGGGAGCAGGAGGGGAAAAAACAGCCCTCGGAGCCTCACATTTTTCTGCTTCTTTTTATTCTTTCTTTTTTTTCCCTTCACAAAGTGCGCTGCAATCCTTGCCGTTGTTCCATCTGACACCGCCTGGGATTGGGATTGCACCTCTGAGATGTGCTCGGCCATGAGCGTTTTTGGAGAGGGGGGTTTTTGCTGCATCCTGACAGCAAAGACTCCCCAAGATGAAAGGTCTCCCTCCACTATCTCCAAAATCTGGCTCTCTCCTCCCAAGCCATGTGGTTGCAAGTGCTTACGTGTCTCGGCAGCCGGGCACCGGTGTGCCTGCCCAGGCAGGAAGCACGGGCCAGCGGTCAGGGCACCTACAGCACCCGCTGCATCCCAAAAATCCCACCCCGGCTCCACATCCCGGTCACAGAGGCGCTGGATGCGGTGATCTGCAGCTCAGGCTTGGAGACTCTGTGGCGCGAGTGCCGAGGACGCAGGCACGTGGTGCACGGGGTTGCATTTGAGAGAGCATGAAGCCTTGCTACTTAGCTCAGAGTCGCAAGCTGTGGCCATCCATGAGGTGCCCACACACACAGGGAGGCAACGCACGAGGACTTGGCACCTCCTCAAGAAGCGGCTCACAAGCGCTGCTGGCCCAGCAGCTGCTCGACATGAGCCCAAAGCAGCGCCAGTGTCTTCGCCTTTGGATGGCCGCACAGAGAGTGCTGAGCGCCCTGGCTACCCAGCAGGAAACATCTGCAATCAGTGAATCACAAAGCGAACCGGTCGCTTTTCATCCCTTATTTTTATGGCAAAAATAAAATGATAAGTTCGCTTTGAAACCTGTTCTTGCCTTCGGTGCATAGGAACGTAAAACAAACGGGTTTATGGCCCCCCGGCCGCGCAATATCTCCGCTCACAGGTGGCAGCGGCAGGCTCAACCTGATAAGGCTGCAGATAGGGAACAAAACTGCTGTGCTGAGCAAACGTGCTCATTAAGCAGGAATCTTAACCTGGTGGGGATATTTGCCTGATGCCTTCCTCCTCCCCTGTGTGAGGAGGAGGAGCAGAGTGGACACCGCTGGACACACTACGGAGCTGGTTGCTCACCCCAAGGGATGGCAGTGGGGCACAAGCATGCCCGAAAGGCCACTGGGTGCCTTCCAGTGAGCCAACCACCTGTACGAGGCTTAGTGGGGACTGCAGATCTCTTGAGACCACCACAAAATACCACCAGATTTAGGGCCATCTCTGCAGCAACTGTCCTGGGGGTGCTGGATGATGAACATCTGAGTCACCTCATGCAAAGATTAGGAGAACGGGCCTACGACAAGCACGGCTCTGTCCCACCTTTATTTGAAGAAGACACGCTGTTAAGCAACCACTTTTTGTTGGCCCTTTTTAGTGGTTTAGCGGTTGCATTAGGCATGTTTCACTCCTGCCTTTTCCTTTTCAGGAGGGGATAAAACTGTCACCGTGAAAGGAAATTAGTTCCTCGAACTCGTTTCACTGTTTTCTGCTTTTTGGCCAAGGATTTTTATATGCTTGGATTCCAAACTTCCTTGTTCCTTATTTGTTGTTAATTAAAATAATAGTAACTGCCATTTGATTGGGTGAATATCGTCAGGGAGGGAGGACAACGAGCCTCCAGGGCTCTACCTGGGCCAGCTCATGCCATGATGGTGGCCTTGGTCCCATGCTATGCTCTTTCCTCCAGTGCCTGAATCCCTCCTGAGATGGAGCAGGAGAGACACCACAGGACCCCAAGGGCTCTGAGGGCTGTGCTGCCCCTCATGCACTGAGTAGATGATTTATGTGGTCTCAATAAAACATAACCCTAAAAAGCAGAAATGTGAATTATTTCAGCCAAGCAACAGGGCTCAAAAGGAGAGAAGCTCCAGTTCAGAGGAGGGATAAAGTTAAGAAACTCAAAGTCCTCCTTGAAAGAGAACTTCTAGTGGCTACAGGAATTTATTTGCCGCCTAACAGTGGTAACACCATTGAGAAAGAAACGACAGTTGGACATTTAAAATGCATCTGTTATAGTCTGGTTTGATGCAAACATTTTGGAGAACTTACCAAAAGCTAAGGTCAACCCTGCCACCCATGGACCTCAACACCCCTCCTTGGCCTCACTGGGAGAAGGCACCATGGGCTCCGTGCCTCTCCTCTCAGCCGGGGATCTTTCTCTCACCATGTTTTGTCCATCAGATCCATTGCAATTACTTAGGGCAGAAGATAACATGCAAACACGTTGTTAATATCAAAGCATCCTGAAACAGGGGCTCGCCTAGCCACCTTGCAACAAAGCGCAAAGACCACAGATTATAGCCTGGGACACCAGGCAGCGATACAAGGTCATAACACGAAGGCGGCACAATCTCAGCTGCACCCTGACCGAGCAGCAGGAGACCCGCAGACGTGGGCGCCCAGGCTCCGCTTCCACGTCTTCATACGCCACACAGCTCCTGCTAGGGATACTGCAAAGTTACAGGGCAAGGTGTCACAGCTGCAGAGGGGCTTCAGCCAAATAGCGAGGAAGGACAAACAGCAACAGAGCACACGAACCAGTGAAGGAAAGGGGGTGATGTGGCCTAAAGGGGCAGAGGACCAGAGTGAGTAAAGCAATGAGAGGTGGAGAACACAGGACAGGATGGAAAATGCAGAGAAGGAGCACGACACAGACTCATTTCCTTGCTAGAGACAGTCGTTTCCCCTACATATAAAGGCTAGTGAAAGGGAACAATGTACCTCCAGGAGTAATAGAGAGGTGGGAGAGATCATTGCAGAAACAGACCCGTTTTGCTAAAAAGAACATGTTGTGCTGGCTGTAAACACGGTATCAGTTGGGCTCTTTTAGAACACAAACAAACCCAAGAAACTCCCCCAGTGAAACTCTCTGACATTCCAGGAATAACAAAACTGCATCCCTTAGTGTGTAGCTCACAAAGGCGAGGGCTCAAGCCGTAACATGCTGGCTGGTTTCTGCTCCGCGCTGCATTTTAGCCAGCGCTCCAAAGCAAGCCGAAAGCCCCGGCTCCTCCTTCTAAGGAGCCCCACATCCAGCAGCAAAGGCGCCCTAAATTACGGCAAGGAGGAGAAGTCTTGCTCAAGGCTGTGCAGCGCCTCGGCTCGGGTCCATGCAAAGCAGTCGGCGTGAGGGGACGTGACACAACCTGCCGCAGGAATTGTACTGAAACTCGGAGCGTGTCAGAGCAGGAGAGCATCGGGGCAATGACTGATGAAGATTAGTCCGGATAGCGAGGAGGAATGGTATGCGGGAGAAGGAGGGGGGACGCGATATGGCTACGGGGAAGGAAGGGCAGGGTGGAGCCAGCCCAGCGGTTCTCCTTGGTGCGCTGCCAAGGTACATATATGTTAATTGAGCAACCCCGTTCCTCCGCTCTGCCTTCCTCGCCCGTAACAAAAGGCGAGCGGGCGGGCGCGTGTCGGGAGGGCGGATTAGCGGCACTCAAGCAGCAGCGTGGGGCTGTCTCCCTGCAACGCTCCCTGCGAAAGCTCTGCTGAAGCAGCATCCAAGACGCAGTGCTTTGGCACAAGGAGTATCACCCCTCTTCTGCCTTGCAAAGCCAACGCTATGATTAGAATAAACCGCATCTTTCCATCAGTCCTCCGTCACTGTTCTCCAAGCAGCAGCTTTCCAAGCTGTTAAGTTTTGCCTTAGGTTTGTGCAGGGAAAAGCAATGACTTATCTGTGTCCTTAACTGCTGTCCCCTCCCTAGTCGAGGAAACCCTCCCCGTCACCGTTCCGTTTGTTAGGCTGCAATGTCCCTCTCCTGTCCCACACCCTTCCTCACAGGTTGGCTGATGGTACATGGCTACGTGAAGCTGAAATTGCTTTGGGGGCCTCATCCTCCAAGTGTGGGTAAAGCAAAACTGCTTGCATTTCTCTTTAAGATTCGAGCTTAGGAAGAAATTGTGTCCTCTGAACATGTCTGTGTAAGTGATTAGCTGAAGGCCACTGTTTAAATGCTGCCAAGTCAGACTAACCAACCAGCACATAAAAAATACCGTTTGTTGATAAAATCATGAGACTGAAAGCCTGTGTATTAGTGAAGAAACCCCTTCACAGCTTGGGCACCTTCCCCACACTCGAGTCTGGCTCTTAAAGTCTTTCTCCATGAGCCAATTTCTTCCACAGGTTGGTGAACAGACACAGCTCCCTATCAGTGCACACCAGCAAAGGATCAGGGCCACTGAGCTGACGACTCCCTCTTCTCTCCTCCTTTTCCAGCCAGCCCCATGCTGCTGAAGCGACACCCCCTTCGCAGCACTCCCAGGGCTCCTCGCTCCCTCTGTGGAGCTGCTGGGCAAGGCTCACCCCTTGCCGACGCGGAGTGGAGAAGGAAAGGTATTAACTCATCGCGTTTCCTGCCCGCAGCGCCTGCATCACAGCTGATGGTTTCTGATAGCCGCGCGCTCCTGGGGGCGTGGGGCAATGCGGGGCAGGCACTGCCGGCGGGCAGCGCATGTGCCCAGCGAGGGCAGCACGTGTAGCCGGGCAGTGCGGCCGAGCGGGGAGGCGTGCGAGGCGCAGGCTCTCCCCGCACAGCGGGGGTTTGGGTACTTCCTTTTTGGGACAGGGGAGTTTATAGCCCTCTAGCTATACGCAGATATATAAAAGAGGCAGGTGGATAGGTAGGTAAGGGGGAAGGAGGAAACAATGCGGCTGCAGGCATGAGAGTGGGGCCTGTGCTTTGCCCATGCGCTGTGCAGGTTCTAACGTACTGGCGCTGTGAAACAGCCACCCATATATACAGCTGATTCGTGGCATTTGCATGGATTTGATTAAAAATGGGGCTGAACCTCTCCGTGGGGGAGCAATAACGTGAACATCTCATTTGCCTGGTCTTCCCGTTGGCTTCCTGTCTTGGCGTAAACTTAGACATTGACTGCTGGGAGAGCCCTTTTGCCGAGCGTAGCCTGGAGAGAGCTACAGCCTGGAGAAGCCACAGTTGTGTGCTGTGTGCCGCCTCTTCACACCGCTGCGTGTGCTCAACAGCTCAGTGGGGTTTATGGGGCAGTGCTGCTCCAGTCCACCCCAGGCTCACGGGGCCGCGTAGTCAAGCAAAGCACCTCCCAGCCACCAGCATTTCTGCGTCTTCCTGACCCAAAAGTAAAATGGTAAGCGATGGCTTGCTGAGACATAATTACATGAATTTTCATGAATCCAGTTTCTGTCCATTTGTGCCTAGCTCCTCCATTTAACCCTTGGGGAAGAGGCATAAATTACTATCCTGAAAACACTTTTGTTGCGCTGATGGATTTCTTTGGCCATCTGAATGCAACTCAGGCTTTTGCACTAATGGGGTGAAATATGCCTTGTTTCTTGAAGGCTGATAACAAGAGCAGAGCTTCTGAGCTTTCAATTTTGAAATGAACCAGCAAGGTGGCAAGGGAGAAGGAGTGAGGATGTCACCCGCCTGAGTGTTGAAACAATTCTAGCAAGAAGGATATCTGATGGCGCAAAAGACACCACCACAACTTGATAGAGGGGAATCATGCAGGAGGCTCCATGCAGGTCTGGAAAAAGCCACTTCCAATCTCAGTGGAAGGCTTCCAGTGTCATCCCCATGATTCCTGTGGATGGAGAAATGGAGCAGAACGGCATGTCAGCAGCTCCCAAATATTTCTCACAGACAGGGGGGAAAAACAGAGAAACGGAGAAGCTCATGCAAAGAATGGGAAAACATTTTGCCCAAGGCTGATCAGAGCAGGGCTCCTATGATGCTGGGCACTGGCCTGTGTGAATGTTAACCCTTAAACGTGGATCCTGCTGGCCTCTAGCTGCAGTCCCGGCTCCTTCTGCCCTATGCCTGGCCCATCTTCATCCAGGGACACAGAGCTTGGGATTCGTCCATAAATCAAGTGTAATAAAGAAGCTGTGAGGGAGCCATTAGATCTCTTATTTGAATAACTTCTTTGACAAAATTACATTGTAGAGAAGCTAGTCTCTGAAGGCTTGGTGTGAAAAGTGGCAAAAGACTTTAGGTAATCGAGGCCTTAAGGGGCACCCTCAAAGTTCCTGAACCCCTGTGCACCCTCAGAATTGTGTCCAGCTCTAGGAAAACAGGTAGCATGAGCACAGATCCCACTTCTTCATGCACAGCTATGTTTTGGGATGTGCATATTTTGTGACTATGTTAGAGGCACCTGTTTTTGAGAAGGTCGCCCCAGGCCCTTGTTTTATAGCTGCGCTCAGTGATAACGCTGCCTTTGAGCAGCTCAAGAATGCAGCTCCCCGCGTCGCCTGCTGCCCACGGAGCAGCAGCAGCGAGCAAAAAATGCCCATAGAGCACGCTCTGCCCTAGGATCTCCAGGTCTTTCATGAAAGGAGAGCAGTCCTGTGTGCCCCGTTTTACAAATGGGGAGACCAAGGCAGGGGAAGATGGAGGGAAGACCCAAAAGTAGTGGAGTAAATCGGTGGTGCAGCGGGGCAGCAGGTTTCGGGGTTCTGTTTTGCAATCCAAGGGTTTGCACCAGCCACCCAGCAATTAGGTGAACACTGCATTTGGTAGGAGAGCGTAACGTGTCTGAAGATACATTTTCGTCCATGTTATGTGCAGGGAAATTTTATGTAACAGTATAGCTCCTTTGAGGAGATCTTTCAAGGTAAACAAGGCAGGTAATGTGCGAATCAGGAAAAGTATCTGTTACTGCCAGAAAAAAAATAGTTATTGCAAAAGAAAGAAACGAGAGTCTCGCACTGGTGGGGCTCTACTGCGGCAGTGACCCGTAATGTGGGGTGAACATATTTCTTTTCTCTGAATCATTCCTGTGTCTTGTTTGTTGAGTTCTCAAATTAATGAACTTGAAACTCTACCAATGGTCAGGTTCCTCCCGTCTCTTTGATCTGCCCCACTCGCAAACCACTTTACAATCAAAATTTCAACCTTTCTTCTCCTTTTACTGTGACTCATGAGGAAACAGAGGATTCGGCCTCCTGTCCCATGGCTGTCATTTCTACTCCAAAGCCATCATCAGTGGCAAGGTCCTACATTTGCTAGTCCACATGGTGCAAGACAGCCAGGGCTACTCTCTGGGTGGAAAGACTCAGAGTAGCTCTCCTGAAGGACCTGCATGCTCTATTTTGAAATTAAAGCATTTCTTATGAGCAAGGTAAGTTTCAGAGGTGGGGATAAAATGCCTGCTTATTCTCCCAGACAGTTATTATTTCAGAGCAGTCATCCCAGTTAAACTTGTAAACGCAATGGATGGAGGTTTCCTGAATGAGTAGCCTATGGGTTGTGTGCTGTCAACAGGGCTTTCCACTTCTGACTTCTCCAGGCAGGTCAAGTTCTGGCCTTCTGTCCCAGAGCGGGACAGCAGGCTTGTCCGCAGCCACCAAACACCCCGCACGTTCCCCATTCCTGTGCTTTTGCCAAATGTGTTGGTGGAGACGGCAGCACCCTGCCAGCACCGCGAGTGGACACACGCCTGGAAAGGCCCATCTCCAAAATCCCGGCGCTCTCTCCCAGCCGATGGTGCTTCCTGGAAGAAGTTTTATTGCCACCGAGACGCTCGCAGCTCTGTGAAGCCTTTGCCAGCTGGAATAATCTCTTTGCACCTGTCTTTTTGTTTACACAAATCCCTTCTCTAATAGAGCTAATCACTCTGCTTTGATAGATCTGCCAGGGCCCCCGGTGCGGGCTCCCCCCTGGCCCTTGGCGCTGAACAAACAGGCCGTTGTCTGCGCGGGGCAGCCAGCTCGTTAATGGTTAAACGGGGCCGCGCGGCGCGGGAGGCCGCAAGATTGGCTGCAACGCGCTGAGGTGCCCGCGGGCTGCTGCGAGACAGCGCGTTCTGCACTGAGGTCCTCTCCATCCAGCCCACCACAGGGTGCTCTCCTTCGCCGAGGATGGAAACAGCTTTGTGTCAGTCTCCACAGCACCACTCGAAACCCCAGGCCCTGAGAGGTTTCTGCTGGGCCTTGGTCTCCAGCCCTGGTTTGCAACTGGAATATCCCTGCAATGAGGTCTATGGCCTAGGTGCCTGCCAGCGCCGCTCCTCCTAAGCTGCAAGGGTCTCGTGTCCACGCTACAGACCTCTATCACTCGGATGCTCTTGGCTGTTGTTGCACTGCTGAGAAGCCCCATCATGGGCCACCACATCCCAACAGGCGTTGTACGCCGACTGTGCATCGAGAATAGCAGCACATCAGGCACCCATGCCACACAGAAAACAGCACAATTAAGAATTGTGTCCATGTCTGATCCTAGCCCCTCACAAAATATTCGCTCTTCTATCAGCAGTCTGCCCTACATGAGAGGAGCTCATCATCTCCTGCTGCAGGAACCACAACTTTGTCTGAGTTCTTGGCTCCCCACTTCCAGGTCCCAGGAGTGACCTTCCTCAGGCCTCAGCCAGGGGCCCAAGTGACCTTTCATGGCAAGTGCTCATGATCACTCCTGAGATAAAGCCAGCAGGAAAAGCAACTCTCAAATTATGTCTGCTTGGAGATGTTGTGTGTAACTGTGGCCCTTAGGGTCTAAATCTGTGAGTGAAGAAATTCCCTCCCAGAGAAGTGCAACACAGATAATCAGGGCCTGAGGTGTTAATTACTGCTCCTGAAGTCCTTCTGCCCTTCTCCACCTTCCTCCCTTGATTTACTGAAGCTCCTTTCATTATATCAAAGCCCTTAGGCCTCCTGCTCAGCACAGATACAGTATCTCAGCCTTGCAATGGAAAGCCAGCTCTCACAGGGATTGCTGAAGAGCTCTCTGCAAAGAGTGCCTGACACTGTGCCCATGCTGGAAGAAATTGTATGTGTTGTTTTATCAACACTTCTGCTCCTCAAGCCATGCTGAAGAGAAGCTGAGAGCTCTTTGGCTGCTGTCAGCTCAGGTCTCACCTCCTCATGGGCTCTAAGGTGGGGAGGGAAGAGCTACCAGTATTGTAGCAGCAGCATCCCATCACCCAACGCCCTGCAAATCCTTCCTGGCTGCTGCTGCCGAGGAAGCTGGCTATCCCCCAGAGAGATGGGCAGAAAGGCTGGGGTCAAACCAGTAGGCAAAGCAATTTACAGCTTCATGTGCCATGGACTTTGCATGGGGAGGCTGACAGAATAATTGCCCCCCTCAGAGGCGGTCTGGAAGGGTGAGGTGACATGCCCAGAGATTGCCAAACCGGATGATTTGGGACTTGTTCATGCCCAGTCTAGTCCTTCACTGCTCATGTGGGTGCAAGAGCCTCCCACTCCTTTGCATCCACCCCAGGAACAGGAGAAAACTTGCACCCAAGGAAGTCAGCAACACAGGGGAGCCTCAAGCTTTGCCCGCGGTCGTACATGGTGCACGAAGGTAAAAAACAAGAGCGGGAGTGAAAACAAGAGTGGTGTGAACAACTAACACATTCAGGCTGCAGGGAGTTTTAACAAGTATTAAGCCTTCACACAGCCTCTAGGAATTAAGCAGCAGGGAGAGGGAAAAACGGATGCCAGGGTGGCACCCAGTGAGCTTGGGTCCAAGCCCTGGCACTCTCCATGGCCACCGTTCTCTGCCTGCTGCACGTGCAACCAAAGAAGAGTTAGGTTTATCGCTTTCCTCCTTCTCTAAACAGTTAACGCCAGGGCGGTGAGGCAGGTGCTCCTGGCGGGATGCCCTCCTTTCCGTGTTTGCAGAACGCTCCTTGAAGATTATTCATGTTGAAACCTTTTCAGTGTTTCTCTGCCTCCCAGCTCTCTTCCCCACGCCCCGTCTCGGAGCCAGTTTTCGTGCCCCGCGGGCCCCGGGTGGCAAAGCCAAGGGGAGTCCGTTGCCTTCAGCCATGATCTCTCCATGGGCACGTAAATGAGAGAGGAGTGAGGTAGGAGCCAAGCAGGCAGCTCCAACCAAAATCACTATTGGAGAGACCAGGGTCTTGTGCCTCCTGTTTCAAGGGCTGTTCCCAGGGCATGAAAACTCCAGTCTGTGGCTCTTCCTATCCTTTCATTTTTATTTGTCATCTGTCTTATGCCCACAACAGAAATCCTTCAGCAATATTTGCAAAGAGATAGCATGTAATCAGCATAATGAGTATTGTTCCTTTCCTTTTTTTATTTTTATTTTTTTTTGTCCCCTGGAAATGCATGCCTTTTTCATGCATGCAAAATTATACTTCCGTTCTGCAGAGGTGCATATAGCAAGAGCAGAGATTTACCAGGAAAACAGTCATAACAGTTGCTGCACAGACAGCTCTTATCTGCTCCAAAATCTGCTTTCACTTCAGCTCAAATTTCTCCTCCTGGTTCCACCAGGCCCTGGCCTGGACCACTACAAGAGAAATTGCTTCTGCCTGTGTTTTGCCCCATGTCCCTCTCAGAGATCACAGACACTGGGATGCAGGCCATGGTCCTCCTGAGTGAGTCAGACGGGTGGGACAGACGGGTTATAGAGAGCTTTATGGTCTTCTCCAGCCATTTTTAAATGCAAAGCAGCCAAAACAGGTTTGAGGCAGTGTTTGAGGGTTGCAAAAGATTCGGACAAAAGGCAAAGTGCACTCATTTCTTAAGGTTTAAAAAAAAAAAAAAAGGAAAGGAAAGAAAAGGAAAGGAAAGGAAAGGA
>VWPW01002599.1:132291-146570 GCA_013389825.1 Crypturellus undulatus | reverse complement strand
GAAAGGAAAGGAAAGGAAAGGAAAGGAAAGGAAAGGAAAGGAAAGGAAAGGAAAGGAAAGGAAAGGAAAGGAAAGGAAAGGAAAGGAAAGGAAAGGAAAGGAAAGGAGAAAGGGAAAAGAGGACATTCTGGGCTCATTGCAATCTGTAGTAAGATCCCCTTCGCCTTCACCGAGTCCCAGATTTCACCCCGCGTGCCGGCCATCCCTCTGCCAGCTCCTGACTCAGCAGCAGCTGCCTGTGCTCGTTCTTGCAGTGGAGATGGGGGTTTCCAGCGACTTTGGGTCTGAACGAGGCCATGGCAAAGCTCCGAACAAGTGTCACCAGCATCCACTCGGAGAAAAAACAACTCTGAATGGCATCTGCGCCCGTTCAGCTTTTCCCCAACAGTGTTTTCCCCCAAACAGCCCTCGTCACACTGAACTCTTGTTCCACCGAGCTACTCCTCTTGGGTAAACAAAGAATAAATTCCCCGATTAAACTGTTACAGCAACGTGCCTTGGCCAAATATTTGTGTGCCTATAAAATGAGTAAACAAACAAGCATTTAATGTGATCAGAAGAGGAATCGGCACATTGCAGGATAAGCTCCTGGAGCATTAAGAATCTACGTGGGGAAATGGTGCAACGGGGCTGAGATTTGCAGGCCATTACGCTGTACAATGACACTGCAGTAGCAATACTGCCTGTTGTGTTGGTGGAGGAGGGAGAGAGATGAAATGATATATTTCCAGCCAGGTCTGTAGCACAAGAATAGATGTGTGGGTCTTTATCTAGAAATGACAAGATTTTCTGATGTTGATTCACTCAAGTTTGTGCCATGGTCTCTGCTGCCGATGCTGGTACTAGTTTTGGAGTCAGATTTTCCATCAGTGAAAACGGGCGTAGCATTGTTGATTTCAGTAGCGTTTCATTCCATTTGTGCTGTTGAGCTTCGCCAGCATCTCTTCAACTTTGCCTCGGCCACCCAGACAGCAAGTGCAGAGAACCCACTAGTCGCTAGCCAGCAATGCAGAAGCAAGTACCTGCAGGGGCTTCCTAGCTCCATCTGCCCCCAAATGTATGATTTCACGTCAGGTTATTTTCTTTATTTTGTAGGCACAAGTCCCACTTCTGAGCACTCAGGACCGTACCTTCACGGCAGGCACCCCGACCACCTCGTGCCCCCAGCAGCCCCTGCACCACAGCTCACTCGTCCAGCAGTGGGCCACTTGTCAGCTCACCTTGCTTGCACAGAACGTGCCCATGTTTCCTCTGCAAGGGCCGCCGCGCTCTGACACGTTGCATGCAAGGTGCAGCATCCCTAAGCACACCAACACTGCCCTGCAGCCAGCTGTTGGCTTTCTGCTTGCGATCCATGCCGAGCTTTTGGCAGGCTTTGCGACAGCCAGTTGACACCAGTGGGATGTGCATCCTATAAATATACCATACGCATGTGTATCTGCTGTCTCCTCCAGGCACCTCCATGATACGGGCAAAGAGAGGTGCCTGAGCTATCACAAGGCTCTCTCAAAGCAAGGGAATGACCACCGTATTTCAACGTGGCTTTGTTTTTAAGCTGCAGCAAATCCAATATGCAGTTGAACTAGTCTTTCCTTCCGTGTGCGTGTAGTTTGTGCACATGCATCGTTGGCAGTCTACCCATATGGACATGGGGGAATATTAGACTAAGAAAATAAAATAAAACGAGAACAAAGCCAGGCAGAAACACAATCCTCCAAGGAGCAAATGAAACCAGTGGACGGTCGCTAGCTCCGCATTTCTCACCCAAGCACAGCAGCTTTGTAAAGGACTTTCTAACTGCACGGCTAGTCCCGAGGCTTCCTCGTAAAGGGCTGCTGGGCTTGTTGCAACATATCCCAGGCGTGCAAGTGATGCCCTGCCTTGTGCCTTTTGCAGCACCGGAGCTCGGGGCCTCAGAGCGAGCGGGAGGAGGAGGGGGGCTGCGCGGCGCGTGCTCACATTAAGTGAAGCAGAAAGAAAAAGCTGGAATCTGCCGCCCCCAGGGCACCTCTATTGAACAGGTTGAACCTGATGGCAGGAGGAGGGAGGCAGCAGCGTCAGGGAGCCGGGCCACTCCAGTCAGTGCGCAGATCTGGCCGGGGATGGGTCAGGAAACCACGCGCCCAAGTATCACGTCCTCTGCCTGCTTGGACAACAAGGCGAGTGGTGCCCACCTGGGCCAACACCAGACACGTCCTGCTGGGTGACCTGATGCCCTGTAGACTTGCTTGGGCACAGAGCTCAGGAGACCCTGGCCACCCCTCCCCACCCTGTCCTCAGCGTGTCCCAACTGCAGGAAGGTTGTCTAAACGCCAGGGCTCCACCACGGCTCACGTCTCCAAGCCTGCCAGCTGCGGCCGTGCCCAGCACACATCATTAGGAGGGTTTTCTCGCCTTTACGCCCAAAACAAACTCTGTGGAGCTGGCGTGAAAGCCCCTGGCAGGGATCCAGAACAACCGGCCGCACCGCGGCGTGGGCCCGGCAGCTGGGCGGCCTCGGAGGCCGCCCGTGTGGGCCAGGCGGAGGCACGGCCGCCCACAGGGCAGTGGTGAGCCAGCCGCCCGGCATCTGGGCCTGCAGGCCGGGCTGAGCCCCGGGCCCTGAGGCGGACCCTGATGCAGGCGAAGGAAGGGTCATAACAGCAATTAATAAACATGCCGGGGCAGAAATGCTCCCCTCATCTTGTTCGTGTTGGTCGTCAGCAGCTGGATGCCCAGGCCCGCGGCTGCTCTGCCGCAGCGCTCTGCCTCATGCGCCGTGGCCGAGGCCGCGCTAGCCAGAAAGGCTGGCGGGAAGCGGGGCCGGCGGACGGGACAGGCCCTTGACCCCGCGCGAGCCTGCGAGGCTGCTCGCCGGCTGCAGGCAGCCGCGGCAGGAGCGGGGAGGCGGGCGGCTCGCTTGCGTCGCTGCGGCTTTGAAGAAGCGCTGCCGCAATCTTTACAAGGCCGTGGAGATAGGAGGAGCGCGCTGGGCACGCTCCAAACCTGGACGGCCATCTGCTCCGCTTTTAATGTGCTCTCCCGCCCCCCAGCCCGCTCCTGACCCCATCCGCGGGGAAGCCATTTACCTCACAGAGAAGTTTTATGGAACATTGGGAGGGAGCTGAGGGAGGGAACAGAGCCCAAGGGAAGACCGGGCGCCAGTCTTGACACAGGGCCATGGCCCGAACGCCACAGCGCTGCTGTCGGGAGCAGCCGGAGAGGGGCCTGCGGAGGCAGAGGGGACAGTGCTCGGGTCTCCCAGCAGTCACACAGCGAGTGGGTTGGCAAGGACCTCTGGAGACCATCCCACTCCGAGCCCTGCTCACCTAGAGCACGCGGTTCGAGATGCAGATGTTGATGTCTCCAAGTAGGAGACTGCCCAGCCTCTCAGCCTCTCGCCCACACGTGTGTACTGCCCCTTGGGGTCTCGGGTGCCACTGCCAAGCCTTCCCTGCGGCCAGACCCTCATGTTCCTGCTGTCCCTTCAGCGCCAGCAGCAGGCCGGCCGAGTAGGCCCAATAGCAGAGGTGCAAAAGTCCGTTCTGGTGATTAATGCGTCGCGTGTACAAAGGAGGTCTGTGGTGAGCGGAGGCTGGAGCCGGGATTAATTGCATACCTTGAAGTGGAGAGATTTATGTAAGGAAGCAGACTTGGCGGGCTGCCCCGCCGAGGGCTGTGTTTACCTGCCCGAGCCTCCACACCTGTCGTGCCGCGGCAGCAAAATAGCGTTTAATGGCATCTGAAGGGGAGGCTTCACAGAGGTGCGCGCCGCCCGCCGCGCCCCGGCTCCGTGGCATGCGGCACTGAGCCCTTCTCGGGCCGCGCGGGCAGTGCTCGCTTTCCTGCCCCCAGCGGTTTTAAATAAAAATTAAGCCAAGCGGGGGCATTTGGAGGAAAGGAGCCAAGCGTTAGTAGAGAGGAGGTGGGAATTTAACTCGTGAGACTATTAGAGGACGATACGTCAAGAAAGACTGACGTTGCGGGCCAGCCCCCGAGCTGCTGCTGACTGACTGATGCGGCCCCACTAAAACTCAGGAGCGAAACGAGGCTTCCTCTTCGGAGCCAAGAGCCAGCCTTCCCACAGCAGTATTTGCATGTATGCAGAAGCGACCTTGCGCAGGCCAGCGTGAATGGCACGGATCAAAATGCTCATGAAGTCCATTCAAATAAGAGACAAATATTGAGCAAAATCCTGCTCAGAAGCGCTTTGAGCATGCGGGTGTTCCTTGAGGGCAATTTGGATATTAATTGAAGTTCGTTGGCCAATTTGCATACTTATCAATGAGCTATGGGACCAAATAGAGCCCTGCAGGCATTGGACGGGAGCCCTTGGGGCTTCGTTTCTTGCAGACACAGCCTCTTGGCGATGATAAGCAAATGAGCGACTGCTGAAGACTGCTGGAGCGCTGCTGGAAGACTGCCGTCCTTGCCTGCAGAGCAGACTCCCACTGCTCCACATCTCATTTATGCTCCGCATTTCCCTCCTTCCCCAGAGTTCCCTGAAGCATGACTTGAGTTGCCCATCTGCTCCTGGTCTTGGATTGAAACCAAGGCAGGTCATAGGTAGCCTGGATGTAAGGAGAGGCTTGGCCCAGCCTCTGAGGGATGCTATAACAACCGCAGGGTGTTTTAAGGACCGTATTTCATGGTGTGTCTGTACAGCACCTTGCGCAGTCGAGGGCTCCAGACAGTACCCTAACGTATGCCATGATGGCATGTCCCCTGCAATAACTGCCCCAAGGATTAGCACTTTCTCTTCTATGCAGAAGAAACTACGTCCTGTCCGAGACAGAAGAGCTAACTCCTTTTCCAACAACCCAAACCGTGCCATAGCTGTCTTTCTCCCGCATTATCTACAGAATACATTGAAGATTGTCTAACCTTGCAGAACTTCAAAGGAGCAATTGAGATCCCCCCATTTCAATATGAAAAGACCAGGAGACCTGTTCTCCATGCACACACCATGAACACTGCCTTATTTCACTATTTCATGTGATAATCACAGCACAGGGCTTAAAGGGGGATCAGGGGCAAGGTTGCCAAAGGTTAATCGCAAACTGCCTGCCGCATTCATCGCAGCAATGGCTGATTGATGGGCACCATTAATCACTGCCCGGAGAGGCTAGGGGTAATCAGGAGCGCTGGGGGACTGTAGGGAAGGTGCCAGAACAGGGGCCAGTACCGAGTGTGCAGGAACACAGAGCCAGGGTGTGCTGGGAGCAGTGGGGCTGCCACGTCCACTCTCAGCTGGAGGCTCCAGGAGAGCATTTATTGTAGGGCTTTTCTGAAGGTAGACCTGCTGAGATGCAAACAGCAGGCACTGGTCAGAGCAAACCTGTTGCTGTTTCTTTCAGTGAGCTTTCAGTGAACAGTATGAAACTGGGCTGGCAGCCGGAAGAGGACCAAGACAGGGGGTGGCCTGGCCTCACAGCGTTAAGGCAGCTCATGGATCTTCTGGCTTCTTAATGGACTGAAATCCTCTGGAGATTTCTGCAGTAGCAGTGCAGGCAATGAAAGACACCCAAGGGAGGTCAGGGACTGAGCTCCTGCAGGCTAGTGACTCCATTTAAAGACTGGATACAAGCATGTGTATTTTCTATCCTTTCTGACAGTTTAATAGACTTCCTCCATTTTTGTCCTAGCTGGTACTCAGATTTCTGGGCACGTGGGGGCTCTGCCTGCAGGAACAATATTTGCATCAGCCTCAACTGCCTGTGGTGGTTTGCTTGTCTCCATGCAATTCCTCCTAAAGAGGGCTGAAGAACACAGCTTGCGTTACTAAGTTATCTGGCAGGGCTCTCGCTTACATGGATGGGTGAGCTGGGTGCAGCACTATGTCAAATGCATTCAAATTTGGATCTGCTAGGGCGCAAGAAGCATATTGCCAGCTTTGGCTGAGTGGATGTAGTGCCTTTGAAAGATACAGGCTCAAGCACCAGAGAATGGGGATGGAGGTTTTTTGTTCTGATCTGTTTTGTGGGTTGGGAACAGCAACAACTAACAATAAGGCAGGGTTGATTTCTGATCCTGCCTTGGATGCGAGCTCGATCCAGAAGCCACCAAAAGCTCTGCCAGCCTGGACTTCAGTGATGAGGCATAATTCAGAGATGATCCCTTGGATGGAGGGAGTGTTTCGGCCTTCATGAGCACCCAGCTACCTTGGGCAGATTGTAACTCACCTAGCTGTGACCACCAAAGAGGAGTTACAACTGATGCTTCTACTTGCCTCAGATGCCTCTGCAGTCATCTGGAAAGACCAGCACCACCCAGGTGCTCTGTATTCTGAAATAAAGTTTCTGAAACATCCACCAATGGGGGAGAATTTGTCAGAAAATGTGTTTTGCTTTAAATTTTCAGTATTTTTCAGTAGCCAAGGCTTGCAAACATTGCAGGTTTTATTCAGGACAGGCACCTCTTATCCCTCTGTGGGACTCTGTAATTCAAGAACTATTCTGAACTGACTTAATCTGAGTCAGTTACCACCCCGTGGACGACATGTTCCTTTCTCCTTGCTCCTTTCCAAGAATGGAAGTCCCTATTTTAATCTGAATTACATTCTCCAGACATTCTCCAGATGACCAGCAGTCAAAAAAAAAAAAAGGATAGAAGATGTAAGTCTGCCCCACACCAGGTACTGCAGGGAGCTGGGGTTAATGCCAGAGCAGCAACGCAAAGCTCCAGCTGGACCCCGCATATCCCCCTGCTCAGGGCGATCTCGCCTCGCCAACGGCATCATGCTGGGGTCGACCGAAATGTTTTATCACTACCGCCTGCCTTTTGCTTCTGGATCTTATTCCTGCCTTGTGAAATCTGAGCGCTGGACTGAATCACCAGGGACAGGGGCAGGCTGGGCACCTCGGAGCGGAGCAGGCGGCTTCTTTTTGCGGGGGGTGGGGGGGGGGGGAAGGAAGGCCTGGTCCTCGGGCCTGGAAACATCTTTAAGCAAGGATTGTTTTGCCATCCCCGGGTGCATGTTTCAACGGCAACATTATTGTAAAACAGCTTTGTGTTTACTTTGTGTACAGAAAAGATAAAATCAGCATTTATATGCAAACATGAACCAACAAGGAATTTCAAAATCCTGCCATTTCACTCTGCTGAGGAGGAGAGCCAGGGTTATTGTGTAACCAGAAACATCTGAAAGTAGGGGATTTTCTGGGTCTAAATTCAATTTAGATTAGAAGCGCCTAATTTAGGATCTTACTGTATAACCCTTGGGCAGCCAAAATAAGATTTGAAACACCCAAGACAAGGACTTTGGCATGGAGACTTCTTCTCCATCTCGGACAACCCGAGGCATCACGCAGACGGATCTGAGCCCTCCATTTGCAAGGAATGGGGACAGCAGTGATCCCTGCGGAGGAGCGTGCCAGGGCAGCCCCCATCGAGGAGCTGGCCAGGGATTCCCAACATGGCTGCTGGAAGCCCACGGCCACGGGAATGTCAAGGCCCGGGAGCACAGAATCTGCAGAATCAGGGCTTTTCGTTGCTCTTGCTGCTTGAAGCGCCACGTGGTGCCTGCATGTGGTTAGCACTGGTCAGGGACACGCTCTGGGACGGAGGAGGCAGAGGCAGTGCTGAGAGATGTCTCCCTGCAGCATGGATAACCTGTAGAGCTTTGGTTTAAGGGTGACGAGGACCTTCCCAGCCAGTCCCTGTCAGCTTTTAAGCACACTCAGACTGTCGGAGCTGAGTTTTCTCATGAAGGAATGGAAAACCTTGTGATGGACAGCGGGGAAATACATGCATGGGGGACAACGATTTTATGGTTTGGGCATAATCTTAGGCGCTCAGAGGCAGCTGTGTCCTCCTCTGCTCCCCATCCTTGTGCTTTTAAAGGTACCCATTGCACTGGTTTGCATTTTTCCAATGCCCCTCTTAGCCCATCACCCATCTCCCCCTGTTTGCAGAGCTGTACTCTGCAATGACCAGAATAAGACCTGCTTCTCACCTGCACAAGCAGGGCCATACGTCGCTGCGAGGAGATTATTCCAAGCATGCTTGCAGTTTTCTGGAAGAAAACACCTACCATAAAAATGTCAGGGTGCAGGTGTTATCCATCTCCTGGAGGCCTTGATGTTTGCTAAGCGCCCTGGAGAAAAAGACTTAATGCATTTAAAGCAGGGCCTCAGCTCTATATGTGAATTCAGGCTTATCAGAAGTGAGTTTGGTCCTGTCTCTACTGATAAGACCAGTGTGCCTCTTACTGCTCTAGTGGAGGTGCATGAAACCCAGCTCAGCTCTTCTAAATATCAAGACTGGCTTTACAAAGCATATACCAGCATGACCGATGCTCAGAGGTAACCTTGCCGGCAGCAGTTTCCCCCTGGGTCATATTTCTCCTCAAACGTCCTGTTTTCCATTTCTACCACATACAGCTTCAGAGGGTTTTCGAAGTAAAATATAAAACCCTTTGCCAAGCCATTCCATGCCCAAGAAATACAGAAAAGCAAATGGATCATTTGGAAACCACAATGCTGTACTTCCATCTGGTACATGGCTAAGAGTTATTGTGTCCAATGCTTGGGGATTCTTTTGGTGGAACGTGCATCCTGAAGGAGCTTTGCAGTCTCCAAACTGCCAAAGCCCCCTGCCTCCCTTAGGGGCATCCTATAGCAAAAGCAGGATCCACAAGTGCCTCAAGGGGGGAAGCAGCAGCTGCCAATCACTGCAATTAGCTATCCCTAGGTTTAAGCAAGCCCTTGCTACCCCCCAGGCTGGTGTTAGAGAGCTGGGGAGAGGTTTTTGTTTCTCTGATGCTGGTAAGAGGAAGATTGTGTTTGCTATTACTTCTTAAATCATCTTTATTTACCCAATGGGCTTCACCTGTTCTTTTCATGCATAGCTTTGCTAAAGGGGATCTAGCTCCTTTGTAAAATCTTCAAGGAATTCAGTTTATTAAACTGGGAAATGGAAAGGGGGGCAAAAGAGTGTTGCAGTATTACAGCACTTCTTCCTAGTACTTGATATTCTGACAAAATGTGTCTGCTAAAAGAGGAACGTGAAGTGTTTTGCTCTAAAGAAAGATATTTGCTGTGTTATAAAAGTGTCAACATCTCACTTACAAATTGGTCATTTTTTTGGCAGTGACTTTAACAGAAAATTCCCCTTGGGGCTATAATGCGTCTTTCTGCTTTTTATTCCCCCTTTAAAAAAAAAAAAAAAAGCCTCTAAAAAGCACACCCTATTTTTACTGTGCCCAGATAACTATTGTAATGTAGCTTTGGAGCAGTGGGGCTGAGGCCAGGAGATGAAAGGAGACTAGGAGATGAGTGAAGTGAGATGGCTGCTTGCAGGCCAGGGGCTTTGCTGTGATTAAAGCGCTACCTCGGGCTCCAACAGCAAAGCAGTTGTGTTACCAGGGGGTTCTTCTCTTCTGTTACATATGCTCCCGATATCCATCTATAAGCAGAGGCGCTTATGGAATTGGGGTCAATGTTATTTTCTTGCATGCTGCACTACATGAAGGACGACACGACTGAAGTCACTAGGTCAGCCTGCTGCTGCAGGTCATTTCTCTGTGGCTATAGCACTGATCTAATGCACCTGACATTGCTCGCCTGCTTCTCTTGTGTTTGCTTCCCCTTTGGGTCCCCATGCTGCTCCTTCTCCCTCACGGAGCAAGCTTGCCTGGCTGCTTGCTGTGCTCTGCTCTGCGACCAGAGCTCCGTGTAAAAGCAGGTTGGTAGGAATTGTAGCCAGCAGTTGGTCATTCTTTATGGGAGAGTGTGTGGTAAGCCTGGTATTTGCAGCACTATTGTGAGGTGTGAGGGAAAACTGCAAGGCTGTTTCATGTGAGCATGTGCTCCTTGAACCTGTTTGGCTGGGAAGCAGCATCCCCATCTGCACGGGGAAACCACAGGGCCTGCAGGGTACTGCCTTCTGCATGTTGCATGTGATCCAGGGGTCTTGGAGCAGCTTGTGTTGCCCTTGATTGCAAATTTGCTTATTGTATTTTCATGTAAGCTGGCAAGAAATTTGGAAAAGGAGTAGCTGTGAAGCCCAGTGTCACGCTGGTTGGGTGATGTGAGAGCATCGCTCAGACTCTCAGATGCACAGGCAGTTGTGGGACCTACTTGAACAAGTGCTACACTCCACTTTCTTTGAGTACCAAACAAGCTTCAGGCTGAGCAGCTCAAAATGTCAAAGGTGGAGAAAACAGTTGGAAACAAGAGTGCTTTCAGCCCAGGGAAGTGCCAGTGAGTCCTGACAGTCTTGCAATTTGTTTTTGCTTCATTAGAAATGTCTGTGATGCCTGAAGAGTTGGCCAGGAAAAGGGGAACCTTGAACAGCTCCGGAGGTATGTGAGAGGAGCTGGAGGCAGATTAGGAAGCAATGCATAAACACTGAAGATCACACCAAGAGCAGCAACAGCACCGCAAGCAAAAGCAGTAGTTGTGCAGGTTGGTTTTCTCCAAATTGTACAGGTCTGGTTTCCTCCCTATGTTTCTCATGAGGTGACTGTGCTGGTGGATGTAAATACTTGTGGCTTACGGCAGTGCATGGTTTGTGGCCACATATTGACAAGCCTGCAGCTCCTGGCTTGCTGCTGCTCAACTCTGTGCGTAATTCCCAGAAATCCTCCTCTTTCTGCCTGAATCTGACTGTCCTGCCTGTACTTCAGCCCTGTGCCTTAGGGCTGGCTTCCTACCTCCCTGGAGAGCTGCATTTCCCACTGTAGGCACTGAATTTCTATTTATACGGCTGAGAAGTGACCTGCTCATCAGAGATGTTTCCTGCTCCTGCACAAGTGTTTTGAGTAGTGCTTCCCAAAACCTTTAGCCTTAGCCCACAGTTAAACACAACCAATGTGGACACCAAATTTCCCACTATTGGCTCCTCCAGGCTAGTGAGGCATCTGGCTAAGGTGGGCCTTGCGCTGCCCTGGCTGCTCACTGGTGACCAGAGGAGTGAGTTATCTCTGAGGCTTTGATCTGGCCTGGGTTGAACTTGCAGGAGTCCAAAAGGGTTTTGGGGGTAGTTCTCAGCTGGCTACAGCTGGAGTAGAACAAGGGCTACCCAAAGGCACCCATCACAGGACAAGTCTCGACTCTTTCCTGTGATGTAAACTGAAAGACTTATGTGTTCTGGAAGCACATAGGGTCTGAACTGACAAGCAGCAGATAATAAACTGAGGCTAGATAGCTTTTGCTCCTCTTAATTTCCCTAAACTGTCACAAGTTGCTTTCATGGATGCACAGATATCATTAGGCATACAACTTTTATGCTGGCTTGTGAAGTTGAAGGATGGAAGTGATAAAACTAGATTAACTTGCAGAGTTCTTGCTGAAATATTAATTCTTAAAAAAAAGCTTTTATTAATATTTCTAAAAAGCTAACTTTTATGCATAATACTTTTGAAATAGGGCAGAATGATTCAATGCTCATGTTTCTGGAGTAGTCTTTTTAGCAGCTTGATCTGGGAAGCTGTTAGTGACTTGAGCTCACCATGGCTGGCTGAAGAAGTCCTTGCTGTCCTGTCTAACACAGCAATAGGTCCTTCTCTTCCCTCTGCTTACTCTATTCCCAAGCTCCCAAAGTTTTGTGATCTCCTTGTCTTTTCCCAAGGAAGGTGTACTTGGACAATGGCAGGGCAACGAGAAGACAGTGACCTGTCTTAACTTCCAAATGTGAAATACTTGCTTTTTGTTTATCCCATGTTCCTAGCAAGACTTCGACATTTGAGACATACCTGATGCAGGTCTTGATGCTTCAGCGGCAGCTCTTTCGTCACCCACACTCCTTTATTACTGAAGCATTAAGGTACTTCAGAGTGCTCTGAGCTCAGGTTATCTTTTTCTGTATTGATATTAATAAAGAAAGTAG
The DNA here is from genome assembly GCA_013389825.1 of Crypturellus undulatus. NCBI lineage: Eukaryota > Metazoa > Chordata > Aves > Tinamiformes > Tinamidae > Crypturellus > Crypturellus undulatus. Next base: position 134,762 of record VWPW01002599.1, on the reverse strand, counting down.
AAACTCCTCACAGCTAACTCTTTGTTCTCTTAGTGCTGCTTTAGCATCCCTGCAACACTTCTTGGGTGATTTAGTGAACCTAGTAATAGTGCTGAAAGTGGCTTAACTTAGTATTTCCAAAGGCAGTATTAGGTTCCAAAATGATCAGTCTTCCTAAGCAAGGAAAACAGCCTATGAGGCAGTAGTAAATTTCTCTGCACAAGTGATCCCTGATTTCTGCTACAACAGGACACTGGGAAGATCAACACCACAGTCCTCTCTCCATAACTTGGCAAAGATGGTATGGAGGTGTTTCACATTGAGATTAAGTATGTGGGAAGTTCTGGTTTATGTTGGGCTGAGGAGGTGCTTGGAGTGATGCTCCTAACCCCATGGCAGGTGTCAGGTCACCCATGAGCCCTTGTGTGTCTCCTGAGTACTGGATGACTGGATGTGCAGGACTGCTTGCAGCTTCTACTTGGGCCTCTATTGCTGTGCTCCTCTTAAAGTCACACAGGGCAAAGCCTCTGAGCATTTTACTCAGCTCTTGGACCCCAGGGTCCTCCAAAAGGACCTTAATCAAAGGTCTGTGGTACAGACTTGAAGCACAAAAGCAATTCCTTGGTAACAGCTCTCTGCTTGTGGGGTTTGCAGGCTCCTAAAAACCTCTCTTGTCTTTACAGCTTCTGCTTTCCCATGTGCTTAAACTTCTACAAACTATATAGATGGATCACTTTCTTATAAATCTTAGCACCCACTCTTATTCTCAAATTTGGAACTACTGTGTGTGACCATGCCCCTCACCCTAGAGAATAAGGGGAAGAACCTTCCAATTACTTAGGAAGCAGACAGGTTATAGAAAGGCTTGTTAAGATTGACCTACTTTGCGGAGAGTCTCTCTGTTTTGTTTGCTCAGCATATTCCCCAGGCCAGCCTATTTTTTTTCCACTCAGCTAATAAAATTAACTGGAACTATGGAGGAGAAGTAAAACTCTCCCACTTTTCCCTGCCATCATCACCACATTTTGGTTCATGGCAACCTGCCTTACCTCTGGCTCGGAGTTTGAGAGGCAAGCCCAGGAATAATACAGGAGATCTGGAATCTCTGCCAACTGTTTTTAAGTAACTTTAGAGGCAAGGAGAAAAACATGATACCAATGAATTACCCCTGCAGTTTAAGTGAGCTTTAAGCAAGCACCTGCTATTTCTGAATAGAGACATCCCAACAGGCTAAAGACACCCCAAATAACCCTTCCTCTCCTTGCCAGGACAGCACAGCACCTTCTGCATCCTGTAGAAGCAGGACCCTGGCCAGGGGGAGGTATCAGTGCAGGAGCCCCCTCATCTTTCCTGCAGGCACCTGCTTCCTTGCCTTGTCTCTGCAGCACTTGCATCTGGCTGAGGCAGAAATTTGAATGAAAAAAGAGCAAGTCTCAGGTGGTTGTGCTCTGATGCTCCTTATTCCATTGGACCCAGCTTCTTGTGCCAGCCAGAGCTGTCTACCTGCTGTATTGCTTGCTGTTTTCACGTCACCCACGTGCCCCATGCACTGACACTGAAGTTACCTTAGGCACTTCTGGTGAGTATTGGCACCTGAGAGCCCACAAGCCATTTATAAATAGTTTTTTTTATTATTATTTATAAAGTCCATTTACATAAAATATGATACTCTTTTTAAAAACTGCATATGTACAACTTATGAAACCCTTGCAAGTGCATACAAAAAAATGCCTTCAGTACATTAAAAAAAAAAAAAAGAAAAAAAAGAAAAACTTCAGTTTTCAGAGACGTGAACCTTCACACCAGGCAAACGTGGACACCACAGTTAAGACCCGAGATAACGTTACAGTCCCGTAGCAAAGTGTTGCAAAGAGCTTTTCTTTACCTAAGCTGCGCCGTCCCGGCCGGCAGCGGCAGAGAGCGGAGGTCGGCGCTGGCCAAAGGCAGGTCGGGCTCCTCGCCCCGTTTTGTTCCTTTTTGGAATAAAAGGAAGGAAACAAGTCTCTCGTATAGAAGTGAGTCCTCCCGGGGCAGCGCTTCCCGGAGCGGTTCCAGCTGGAGCGGCGCGGGGAGCTCGGCGGCGCGCCGCCGCCGTCAGTAGGCGCCGAGCCAGCCGGTGAGCTCGAGCAGGTCCCGCTCGTCGGGGCTCAGCGCCGCCTCGTAGCCGCTCTCCTCGGAGGAGCAGGGCGAGCCGGGCGCCGAGGAGCCGAAGGAGGGCGACGCGGAGCCGTAGCCGCCGCCGCGGGGCGCGGGGAAGGCGGCGGGGGCGGCGGGGGCGTCGTGCTCGGCGAGCAGGCGCTGCAGGGCGCGGATGTACTCGACGGCGGAGCGCAGCGTCTCCACTTTGCTCATCTTCTTGCTGGCGGCGCCGTGCGGGACGTGCTGCCGCAGCGCCGCGAAGCCCAGGTTCACGAGCCGCACGCGGTTGCGCTCCCGCTCGTTGCGCCGCGCCACGGCCGCCGCCGCCGCTCCCCCCGCTCCCGGGCCGGGTC
>VWPW01002599.1:95296-131856 GCA_013389825.1 Crypturellus undulatus | reverse complement strand
TCCCCGCCCACGCGCGCCCGGCGCGTGCCGCCCGCGCCGCCCCTGCACCTGCGGCTCCGCTGATTTTCGCCTTGTTTTTTTTTTGCTTTATTTTCCTTTCTAACTTTAATTTACTTACTTAATTTCTGTTTATTTAGTTTCTTTTTCAAGACAGCTTTGCTGGCAGAAGGTGGTTACCCCGCGCTAACTAACGACTGTAGCTAGATGTATTGTGTATTACAGCCAGGGAGCAACACCGGTGTGCTTCTATTGCATGGTCTTTGAAAAGAACTCCTGCTCCAAATCCTCTGAGGAAAGAGGAAGCTCCTTCCTTTGGAGATGTGCAAGGGGAGAAAGAATCTATACCGAAAAGCAACACTCAAGAGTAACAACTGGATTTTTGTCATATAAAAACAACTCCTGGGAAAGCTCTTAAATAGTTTACACGTGGATAAACCCTGTCTCAGGGGAAAACACGCAGCCTCTAGTGCTTGCATGCTTGATGCCTATGCACCAGCTCAGCTACAAACCTGGCTGCTCCAAAGCGGCTCCGTGGCTGCTAGGTGCAATGGACATTGCCAGCCTGGCGCGCGTTCATGGGACCCAGCCTGCACAAAGCGCAGAGGAGCTGCCTGTGCTTTAGTACCAGTAAAGCCAGTTTCCTGATGGGATGGAGAAAGGTACATCCAGTACTCTGAGAAATGTAATCTTATTTAAAAATCTCTTTATAAAGTTAATGACTATGTAAGCTCCAGTAAAACGAGACATCATTAAACTCTGTAGTATGAACACTCGCAAGAGGCTTCCTGATTGTAATCTGAGGAGCAAGCGAGCACTCAGAAATACCCTATTTCCAAAGGGTAAGAGAACAGGGAGAAGAAATTCCTCTCTAAAGGCACATATATGGCCAAAGCAATGACTGCAGCACTGCAAGGTGCTGTAAGCTTTACAGGAGGACCTCACAAGTAAGGTCCCTTCACCTCCTAGCCCCCAAAATGGGAGCTATTTCTTGCACCTGCCAAAGGTGAGGACAAAGTGCTGCCACCTGGCTGTGTGCATGGGTGGGGGGAAAAGGGCAAGTGAGGTCCCGGATCCCTCTGCAGGGACCCAGCTGGACAGAGCTTTGAGGGTCCCAGGTGGCTAAAGCTTTCTGGGAAAGCAAGGGAGAGGCTGGAGAGTGTGAGCCCAGGAAGGGAATAATGGTGGCTCTGCTCTCCTGGGTGAGTAGGTGCAGCTCTTCTGCTGGGCTGGGTCCTCTTTGGTTCCTTTTGCTGGGAGCAAAGCTCAGGTTGCATGTTTAGATCTATCACTTGCAGTGCTTGGCTTCTGAGCAGGTATGGTTTGTAGTTAAGGTGCTGTCTGTGGGAGAGAAAAAAAGCATTTGGTTTAGGTAGGATTGTGTGGGTTTGTTTTTTACTAGTAGGTCATTTCATTTTCAAGGAGAGGAAAAAACAAGGTGATTAAGTTTATTCTTTGAAGGGATACCCCTGCTTTCAACTCGTGCTCCTTTCAAATGTGTTGTTTCTTGGAATTGATGAACTTTTTTTATAACTCTCCTAGCACTTTTTTTTTTCGCTCATCTGAAGTTCATTTGAAAATGCCTGGGAATCATCTGAAGGTTTCTAAGGTACACTTAATTTAGAAACCTTCAGATGATTCCCAGGCATTTTCAAATGAAACATTGGAAGTTGTATTATGTCTCTCTGTTTTTGTTTCTTCTGAGGCAGCCGCAGGCAAAGTTGGTTTCCATTCACAGTGCAGTTGTAGCGTGAATTTTAAGCTTGGCAAAGCCCAGCACCCTCCCCCTTTCCTCCTCGCCTTCTCCTCTTGAAAAGAGACGACGCGGGGTTTAAAAGTTGATTTTAGCTTTGATTGTGTGCGTGTGCTATACGAATGCTAAGCAGCCTCTGCAGCGCGGCCCTGGGATGAGCCAAGGAATGCAGACTTTGGCGGTGTGCTCCCTTGCCGTCTGTCTGCCTTTTACTATAGCCCCCTCCTTTTCTTTTTTCTTTTTTTTTTTTTTTCTTTCTTGCTTTCTAGCTTGCTTTCTTTGGAGCTTTTCAGCAATTAATGTAGCTGGTGTGTATTTTGGTGAGAGGAGAGAGCCTAGGGGTGCTTTTATTTACAAGCCAGTTGAGAAGCGAATAAAACACAGGCAGCAGACAAAAGAGCCCCGCTGTAACTCTGGCACATTGGGAGCCACTTTGTGCCGCGAAAACAACACTATTCTATAAAAGCAACACGCCGACTCTCTGGCCACCCGCAGCTGGACGCGTGGAGGACTTCCCAACAGCCAGGGTTATTTACTGGCATCTGCCCATGGTGTTTTGTGCCTTCTACCCCGTTTTTGTGCTCTGGTTGATAACCAAAGACGGAGCAGGTACATACACATACGCCCCAGCTCCATTCACTATGGTATGGCATAGACATGTGCCCAGTATAGCTCCCTGAACCGGGCTCCAACCTCCTAATGTCACGGGCTTGCTGGCTCTGTGACCATTCACGTGTCTTAGGATTCATAACAGCTACTGTGAATAACCATTAGATTTATTGATCTCATAAAAAGGTATCTGCTGGTATGAAGTTATGAAGAAGCAGATATTCTTAAGGTTTGTTCTGGTGCCTCATAGAGGATTTATAAACGTGTGAGAGAGGAGGAACAGCTGTACACTCCCTTTCTTAAGGCAACAACCCTGCAGTGGGAGAAAGAGTATGTCTGAGGCAACAGACTGACCAGGAATATAGACACTTGCTACCAAGCTAGATAAGGCATGTATTTAAATCCAGGTGTTCAGAGTTACCTTGAAAGCTTTGTGAGGCAGTTAATATGCCCATTTTTATGGTTGGAGATGAAAGGAAATGGTGCATTTTCTGGCAAGAGAAGAGGAGCCCTTCAAATGTGAGTTGAAAGTGATTTAGTGGCCCCTCAGCTGGTCCTGCAGTGAGGTGCAAGGTCCCTGAGGTCTGTGTGGAACCAGAAGGCCTTGTAGAAGGGGGAAGATTGTCCATCTCTTCTATACAGCAATGAGCATTTCTGGCTACGCTCATGCTGGGCCTTGTAGCTAAATCATGGTTTCTCCACTCTCTTCCTGAAGCAAGAAAAGTGTTCAGTATTGAGCATGCTTTGGAGTTTCTCTTGCTTATAATAAGTAGTCGTGTATGCACATTAGTCAGATATGATATTCAGAGGTCAAAGAAATGCCCCATCACAGAATGTGGCAGCTGGTGACAGGCTGGGACGTGGTAGCAGAAGTACCCGATGGCGCACATTGGTGAGCCTGGAGCTGCCTGCAAGCCTTTACTGGCCATAGGAAAAGCCATGTGGAATTGCACTGATGAGTTAGGAGCCAGGGACTCGCCTGCACATTGCTACTGGAGTATCTCTTAGTTCCTTGTGGTGCTCGCCACCTTCCAGTGGATGGTCTTCAGCTCTGAGTTCTCTTATTTTGAAGGAGGGAAGGAAAATTCAGCTTGCAGCCGCCTTTCACGGGTTGTGCTAGCCTGTGGGGACCTCTAGTGTGAGATGCGATCTGCACAGGATTTTCTGTGGTGCTATGCGTAAGAGCTTCTTGCAAACTTTCATTTCAAAACCTTAAGTCCCTCTATGGATCAGGCCTTACTGCATTTATACTGGTGACCCACTCCCTGTTGGACTGTAATTCCCTTCACTGCTTGTAACTGTCTCTGTGGGAGATCTTCATCTCCCTGCTATAGTTCTTCCCAGCTTTCTGATCCTTCCAGGAGCAGTTTCCGGTTTGTCCGGCACTTTTCATGCAATGCTGGAGCATGGAGAGCCACTTTCACTTGTGTCTCGGGAGGCTGCCTGGAGGCGTTTTGCAAGAAAGCTCGTTCTTTCCTGGGTGATGATGTACCACGTCTCATGCTGCTTCCTGTGCAATGTGGCTTTTTGTGGCTCATCTTCTCTTCTCTCTCTCTGTGCTCTACAGTGTACCTCTTCCTTCCTTCTTTCCTTCCTTTTTTTCTCTTCTTTTTTTCTCCATTCTTCTTTGATATCTTATCATAGTTAGTGTTATTGTTTTAGGATTTTCTTTCTACTTTTTTCCCCTCTGGCCTCTGTCTTTGTGCCTTTGCCGTTTTGAGGGTGTGTGGCTCATTCTCCGTGACTCTGTTTCATCTCTTTCTAGCTCTGAAGCTAAAGATTATTAAGGCACTTGGCCTCCCTCTGTAGCAGAGGCTGTTTGAAATCTGTGTTAGGGAAACTTTTTTTTTTTTTTTGGTCTTTTTTCCCTTTTCTTGCCCAGCTCCAAAGGCAGCTGGAGACTTGAGAGTCAAGCCGGGCTCTTGCCCCCTGTGATGTGTCTGCTGTGACTGTGACGTGCTGCCTTTGAGCTCTGCTGTGCAGGTCCATCCTTCTCGCAGTGATGTTCCTCCTGGCTCTAGGAAAGGCAAGTAAAATACGGAAAAGGAGGAAATTTGCAGTTTTTCTGTTCATGATGTCGAGGAAACTAGAAGTTACCTCAGTCTTCTGTCCTTTGGACCTTCAGTCTTCTGAAGAAGACTTGAGTCTTCTTGTATCAGGTGGTTATGTTTTCTTATAACCATTTTCAACACTATATAAGTGTTTTTTCTCCATCTGAAAATACAAGCTTTTAATAGAGCTTCAGCCAAATATTACTGCTATTTGGAGGGTTGGGTTAGTTTTTTTTTCTTGTTTTTTTAGAATGGAGAGAGTTAAATCTTAGGAAGATCAGGTTGCGCTTTCTTGATGTGCTCTTTAATCAACAGATTATTTTTAAATAAAATTTTTAAGAAGTTCACAATGCTGCTTGTGACAATGAACACTGAGCAACAATGATCATTAAGCAGCACTACTTCTTAGTGAAAATGAGATATTTTAGTGTTGAGTTTTGATTCTTAAAGCCTTGTTTTTTGTTTTTTTTTGGGGGGGGGGGGGTTGGTTTTCTTGTTGGTTTTCAGTTTGCTCTGAACTCTGAAGAAGGTTGTTTTCCTTCCTGCCTTTCTTTATTCCTGTCTGGCTGCAGTAGACCATGGAGAACCTGGGAAGGCGAGGACCACGCGTGGTGGTGGGATTTACCGCCCCGGCTAGAGGAGGTGTCTCTGCGTAGGTGGAGACTACACTTCCCAAGAGGCCCTGCCGCGAGCGAGCCCCAGTTTGGCTGAAACCCGGGCCTTATCAGAGTTGTGGGGACCTGCCATGGAGGCAGCGAGGCCGCCCAGGGGACTGAGGTGCGGGATGAGGACCACCAAGTGCCAGCTGCTGGCCACCAGCCTCTGCGTGATGGTAACCAGCCGGGGACGGGGGCACTTCCACGCGAGCGGGACCCCAGGCACCCCACGATCTGGGGCTTTTCTTGCCTTCCCACATTGTGTTTTTGAACACGCGGAGGGCAGGCAAAGCCAACTGCCCTCCACGTTATCACCCCGGCCTCAGTGGTTATCGCTGGCTGCCAGCGTCGCTGCCTCTCCCCGATAGACTTCGGGTTTCTCAAGGCTGTCGATGCAGCGCGACTGTTTCGCAACCTGAGGAGAGCCTTTAATGGTGGAAAAAGAGATGCTGTGGCCGCCGGGCTTGGCTGTTCTTAATGCTTGCTGCTAAAACCCCGGGTTTAAAAGAGCAAAAGATGGAGGTTGCCTTGGCTGTAACTGCACGTGTTTCTGGTACACGTTTTGTGATTAGTTATAAAGGTGCTTGATGAGGATACGAAATCATAGGGCTTTGATGGAAATATTTGAGAAAGAAGGGCCCCTTTGAGGACTTGTGTGCTTGTATTGCAAAATAAAAGCAGTTCCAGGGATCTGCTTTTTATTTTTAGCTTTTGATGCAAATTTAATGGGAGTTTCTTGTCATGTCCTGGAGAATTCAAGGAAACCAATACCGGTGTTAGAGCTGATGGGAAATTATAGAAACTTGTAAGTACTTTTTCTGGGTGATTTTGAGGTTTTACTGCTTTTTTTGTGTGTTTTAACTTGATCAAAACTTATTTCCCCTCTCTCCGCCACCCAGTCTGAAAGTTCTGCAGTTAGCTCAAAGAGGGATGGAGGCTTAGGAAGAGTACAATCGAAGTTAATGCCTTGTTTTGAAGTGCTTAGTTTATCAAAGTTTCAGCACTTCAGAACTGCTGACCGTAGTTGCTGTCCTCCAAGAGAGGCTGTTAACGTTGCAGACGACGTCATTTGGACAAAGCCCAAGGAGGAGTTTTACCAAACATATTCAAAGGACTTGCTAAGACACAGTGACTGTGGACAGCTGCAGTCGTGTTGTTGCTGTTCTGCGGATTTATTCAGAGCGGCGTTTCTCAGAAATCTGAGCTGACTAGTGCCGCACTTGGCGTTTGCTGGGGGTGGGCAGAGATACGCAGTAATGCACAGCAGTAAAGGAACAGCACTTGCTGTAAATCATAGAATCATAGAATGCCTAAGGTTGGAAGGGACCTCTAGAGGTCATCTAGTCCAACCCCCCTGCACACGCAGGGCCACTTAGAGCACGTGGCACAGGGCTGCATCCAAGCGGGTCTTGAAGATCTCCAGAGAAGGAGACTCCACAACCTCTCTGGGCAGCCTGTTCCAGTGCTCTGTCACCCTCACTGTCAAGAAGTTCTTCCTTAAGTTCCCGTGGATCTTTTTATGCTTCAGTTTGTGGCCATTTCCTCTGGTTCTGTCAGTGACCACCATCAGATTATTTATAGCCAGGGTATGCTACAATTTGGATGCATTTAGTCTTTATAAGTCTTCAGCAGGAGCTGTTAGATGAATCTAGAAGAAAACGTCACACAGTTCATACCTAGAAGGGTGTGAAAATTACACAGACACCTGACTGTAGTGTTTAACATGGAGACAGCTGCCCTGTGTTTCCATACTGTAAAGACATATGGTTGAAAACTTGTCTTAGGAGGTAGAAGTGAACTTGCATCTTTTTATCTTCAGGGTCTGTTATATTGGAGATGTGAACTCTTTTTATCTTGTCCACTCTTGTTGGCTTTGTCTTGCCTCTGTTGCCCTTTGTCTTCCAGGGAGCTGACATAGATCAGGATGCCATTAGAAACATCACCTCTCTGTCCCCAGGACTTGCTTTAGGCAATGCAGAGGGCAGTATGGTAGTAGTCACTTGATGACTCACTGGGTTGCCCTTAAAAGTCCAGATGTGTGGTCTACAGATGAGAAAGTGGCTACATGGACGTTTTGCAAAAGCATTGATCCTCTGGCTTACTCCTGGTGCAGATGTTTTTTTTTGTTGTTGTTGCTACCACTAGCTAAGAGACTGCAGGTTTCTGGGTCACATGTGCACATCATTATGCAGGACAGAAAAAGGAGCTTTAATACACTTAGGTGTCCAGGGTTTGTACTTTTATTTGCATTTTGGGTTATGGGCAGTGCTCTTCGAGCTTTCTGTCTCTAAGTAGGACTCAAAAGTACCAGGTACACCTTAAAGCTTTGCATAGCTCATCAGGAGCTGCTACCTTTCAGCACCATTCACAAATATCTTCCTTTTCAGCTGCTGGGGCTGTCAATTGTTGCACTGAGCACAGTCACTCGCTTCGGGCTCCACTTCACCCTCATCAGCAACATCGCTTTTGAGAGCAACTCCTACAAAGTTATCCACAACACAGGTATGTTGCCATCACCTCCCAGTGGGACTTGGCTGATCCCAGCATCTGCAAAGCATCGTGGACATGCAGGAGGAAAGTCCCATGAAGAAACAGGGCATGGTCCTTGGTGTACACAGTTGTGCAGAAAGCTTTTCCTGTTTTGGACCTGGCATCAAAGGGTGACCCTGCTGTGTTTTGTTGGCCACATCTATGTTGCCCTGATTGAAAAAAAGAATAATGAAAACAGGAGGATAATATCAGGATTGCAGCCTTGCTTCTCCATCTGTAAGCACTCAGTTGAGTTAGGCTGGCTGATAGAAGGAAAAAATGTTGAGAAACAGAAGGCAGCAGGAGTATGAGGAGAGAGGTGATTACAGAAGCTAGAGGAGAGCGTAAAGAAAGGAGAATGGGAGAAATGCATGGAAAAGTCTATTTCTGCGGAAAATATGGTGTATTTCCTGACTTAATTCATGCTCTGAACTGTACAGAGGTGATAAGGGGAGGACTACACAAGTTAGCAAAGGGAGAAACGGAAACGGAGTTTTAGATAAAAGGCTAGCTAAGAGCAAAGTGATGAGAACAGCCCAAATACTAAAATTTATGCAGTTTATGGCTGCTGCACTTGTTTCTGCCTCTTCTTCAAAACCATACTTTGGGCTAAAGCATCCTCATGCTTCTCTAGCTGCTGGTACCAGCTCCACGTTGACATAAAATAGGCAGATGTAAATAGTTGTCTCCCAGACTTCTCCCTGCTCTATGCATTAGGGTTATGTGAACTGACAATTAATTTAGCCTTGCGGGTCGTCCTTTTTGAGCCACCCTCTGTCACTTAAGCACCAAGGCTTTGAGTGGTCTTTCTGCTTGCTTTGCTCATGAGTGTGGATTTCCTGCACTGTTTAGCCCCCATTCTGTAGTACAACATCCCGGGGCACCCTGAACCCTCACATGGGGTATGACTACGACCCTGCTTTAGCCAGGAAACCAGAGTGTGACTGTTACACGAGATTAGGAGGGCATGAGCTCGCGATAGGGCCTGCACGGCGGCCTCTCCTGTTCCGCGTTTGCCGGATTGGGGGATCTGCATCCGGCTGCTGGAGGTGCTGACAGCTTGTGGTCTGCTGGGGAGGAGGGCTGGCACGTTTGCAGGGTGCCCCGCTCTGCTGCAGCCAGGGAAGTTACTTGAAGGCTTGCAGTTTAGCAGGAGAGGCAGGCCATAAACATATGAGGAGCACTGAAAAAGTTGTAGGAGATCCGAGTTCTCCTGCAACCAGCCCTCTTGTAGCAGGTCCTCAAAACAGGCTGTTTGGCACCTATTTGGGTGAAAGCAACTCCTCCCTTAGGGGGTGGCCCTAAAGCCTTGGTATCTGACTGCAGCTCCTCTGTCCGGCTTCCTTCCAGCTTTCCGCGTCGGGATGTGTCTCGGCATGACGCTGATCCTGGCCGCCCTGCTGAGCTCCATGGCCACGGTGCGGGAATCAGAGCGCCTCACCGCCATGGTACGTACCTGGGTTGGCCAGGTGGGAACAGCCTTCTGTAGCGTTGAGCTAGTCCCGCATCGTGGAGACATGCGAAGGAGAGTCTTCACCTCTCCTCCCTTCCAGCCAGCTCTTAAGGATGATCCTTGTTCTGTGATATCCAGGGTATTTTATTCCTTTCTCACAGAGCTGTCGCTCTTTTTTTTGTGATGGTGGTGGTGTTTTGGTTTGTTTTCTCTTGCTCCCCTTTGCTGGAGCATTCTCTAAATGTCCACTGCAGTTGATGGTGATGAGCGTGTAGAGCGTGTGGCTTCTGGCAGAGAGGTCAGCCTCAGCCTCAAAAGAAACAGCAGAGTGGCCCTGCGAGAGCTGGAATGCTTGCTGCGTTTCCAGACCGTGGCAGCATGGCATTTGCGGAGCGTTTAGTGTGCACAGAGCAGTGAGTTAGAACAGCTCCTTTTGAAGAAGTATTTTTTCTGATATCAGCAAGTGTTGGGAGGGGGATACCCTAACCTGGCCATAGGCAGGGTTATCTTGAAGGGCCTGTAATGTGGCTGTAATGACAAATGGTCAAATGTGGTGACAGAAATGGTCCCTGGCACGAGCGGTGTGAGGAACCGTGTGCTTGGCCTCTCCTCTGCCTTTCACCACTGGAGGGGGCCAAGTCCCCACGCTAGCAGTAGGGCTGCCCTCCCCACGGGGAGTTTAGGGTTCCTACCCCTTGGCAAGGCCCGTAGTTTGATCTCTGATCAGCAGGTGGGAAATGAAGGCACAGAGCACCAGTCTCTCAAGTTTGGTATGGGATGTGGTGGGAAGCAGGAGTTGGATTCAAACTTGCAGAGCACTGAGGCTTGTTTTTTTTTTGGTGTCGTGTCCTATCAGACACAGGAGAAATCATCAATCCCTTGCAGCTTTTTTCTGCTCCTTAATGGAGAGGATTTTTCAACTTACTTTGCTATTGATTTTAAAGGAGTTTTCTTCCTCTATAATGGTCTTATTTCAAGACCATTTAATTTGCTGTTTAGTCGGAGAGGGAAGAAGCTGCAGTGTTGGCCTCTCCCACCTGGCAGTGTGGGAAAGCAAGCAGCATCCGTGCGTGGCACACCACGTCGACGTGGCCGCTCCGTAATCCTCCGCTCGGGAAGCAATAGCAGGAGGAGCGTCGTCCTGGTTCATGACCCACCCGCTGGGCAGATCCCATCTCTAAAATCCTGGACTTTTTCCCCAAAACGCAGCTCCTCCTTTAGCAGAGATGGCGGGGATGGGCTTGTTGACTGTCCTCCAGGGATAGTTGTGGCAAGCCTGTGGATCCTTCTCCGTGGTATGCGGTATGTTGTTCAGTCAGTCCTGAACATAAACATCCTGTAGGACGTGTTCCTATGGAAGGGGAGGAGAAGGAAGGAAAGCTGCAGCTCTGCCAGCACTGCTTGTACAGAGGAAAAGAGCCTGTCCAGAGAGTAGCACACGGTACTGGACAGATGGAGAGATGTGGGGCGGGGGGAAAAACAGCCAGGAGAAAGCAACATGCCCCCTAGAATATCCCATCCGAAATGCTGGCACCTGAATTTTCCAAGCTGAAAATCACTAGTCTAGAGCAAAATATGTTCAGGACAAATCAACTGTCCCGAATGCTGGCCCCAAGCACTTACTGGGATGGAAAAGCGTCATCAAAAGCTCAATCTGAGTGACGCGCCAGTGGGACGAGCGCTCAGCGCCAGCTCTTTGTTCTGCTGTTCCCAAATGCATAATTGCAGCAAGGGTGCCAAGGGCCCTCTGTGGCCCGACAGCATGTACTGTGAGCGTTTCTGCATCGTGCCCCTCTCCCAACCACGGAATCCGTCCGGGGCATCACTGGTTGTGGGCGATTCCTCACCCATGTGGCGCTCTCTCCTACCGCAAGGGGCAAGCGCAGGCGCGGTGAGCCAAAAGGTTTGAGAGTCCTTAATTCACTGATTTATTTTCTCCAAATGTTTTCTAATGTAATTAAGGAGTTGTGCTACCCAAAGCCTTCTGGCTGGGAAAGGAAAAAGCAGCCCATAATTCATTTATAAGTCCTTCTAGGAGCTGTGTGATTGCTTATCGCGGGCTGGCTGGAGGGTGAGCTTCCCAAGGGCCTGCCTTTCCAGTGCCCACGGAGTAACGCCGTGTGGAAGGAGAGGCAGAGCCGGATGGAGGGTGGAGGGCTGAGGTGAGGGGCTGGAGCTCTCCGTGATGACACGTTCTTAGCAGTTACGTATGTTTGCTGCAAATGCAGAAGGACAGAGTGCCAGTGAAGGAAAGAAAAGTGACAGAGGACCTCTGGCTTTTGTGTCTGCTTTAACTTGAGTTAAGAAAATGAACTTCCATGTTATATGGAAAAGTTTTCTTCTTCATTCTGACTTCTAGTTGATCTTTCTCTATGTTTTTTGGTAGCTACTTGCCTCTCTCATCTCTCTGGAGACCAGAGTATTTTTAAAATGTTGCTAAAATGAAATTTTCATTGACTTGAAATTTTAAAGCAGTATTTGTCATCAAGTAAAAATTCTGACTATCCTACTCCCACCCCTCCTAAAAATAAAATTAAAAAAGAAAGGAGCAGGCATATATAATTCAAGTCTTTCATAAGAGTCATGCCAGGTTTTCCCCTGGCACCTGCTAAAGAGCCTGTAAACAAGACAACTGTGAGTCGTGAAATGCCAAACAACAGTTTCATTCCTGGAACAAAATTTCTCTGATGGTGCCTTACCCTGGGTTGAGAGAAATACAGATCAGGCAAAAAATGGACAAAACCCACAAAAAGTTATTTTGCTGGCATGTTTGCACTTGTTTCCAGGACTTGAAATGACGTGTTTTTTCCTTTTTCACTATGGGTCTGCTGCTGTGGTATGACAGTTTTTTTGCTTGCTTGTTTGTTTTCCATTTTAAAGTCATATGGCCTTAAGCAAAGGTTTTTTGGTAAAACAGAATGAGTAACAGTAATATTCCTTTCCTTAAGCTTGCATTTCATAAATGTTTTCACGTTTTTTTTCTTAAATATTCCAGCAAAGTCATACTAAAATACTCGTATAAAATTTTCAAAAACAAGTTTCAGTCAAATGGACAGCTTTCCCCAGATGGGCAGCTTCCTTCAGAAGGGGAATGGTTAGATGGAAAAACATGCAAGGACAACAGTTTCCAGCTGGTGCTTGTTCAGCATCTTTTGCCATCCCAAGGCCACACTCCAGATTTAATATCAAGATTCATATTTGATGAGCCCCTTTGGCCTTCAAAGGTTTCATGTGCACTTTTGCTTCTCTCCTTTTTTAATGTAAATTCTTTTGGCCCAGCTGTCACAATAGGCAACCAATGTTTATATCAGGGCTGGTGGTTTTTTTTTTTTTGGTTGAAACTTGCTCCAATAAAGACACAGCATCTCTAACTTCCAGCTTTGCAAGTTTAGCAAAGAATACAAAAGTCAAGCTGCATTCTATGTCATTGTCACTATTGTTTATACAGTTCAGGGTCAGTTACTGGCCTTGGTTATATTTCTGTCTTCCTCCTGTCTAAACGGGACAGTGCTGATTTAAGAAAGGCAACTTGGCTCTGCGGCTAATGTGGTGTTAATAGCTCCGAGGTGCCGGCTGGAGTCAAATCCATCTCATTTCCCACAGCGGCTTCTCCTCTCTCCTAATCACCAACTAGTATATAGACCAAATTCATTTGGGTGGGGATTTCTGTTTGATTGGATGGTTTTTATTTTCCCCTCTTTGAAGCTGATGTCAGAGTTTTAAGCATGGAGGAGACTCTATGCATTGAATAAGGAGGTGTTAGCTCTGTATGCAGTCCTGCTTCCAAATAGTAGCATAGTGTAAATGTTTTTCTTTCCCTCTCTTTTTTTTCTTTATTTTTTTTTCTCCAGAGGAAGTTGGGCAGAATAGGTTAGCTGCTCTGCAGGAAGGAGAGAGTTTTTTCTGGTCAACCCCTACACAAGGCCACAGTGTAATTAGAGGGTTCCTGTGGGAAAATGATGGAGTTGTTATGCATCTAATTTCTAACTGAGTAACCAGCATTATGCGGGGTGTTAAAAGAAGATGATAGTTTGCTCTAATTTTAAACAAATTTGCTAAAGCTAGTATATTAAATATGATCCTAAGGTGTTTTCAAATAAATATGCTCTCTTCATGCTGTAACTGGCAATATTTTCTCTCTGTCCTCAGGGATTTTTTTGTTTTGCTCTGGCATTCTGCGGATTGATACCAGCTGCCTTTTGGAGATACAGTCACAGGACAGAGGTAAGCACCGTTTACTAGGAAATACCACCAAGCTCTCATCTGACAGGGGTTTTGTGGCAGCGATTTTTTTGCATAAAAGGAACATCTGGTGGTGATTAAGGCATCCTTGTAGAGGCCTATCAAATACATGCTCTGTCATATCCATCCTTTGCGAGCAGGGAGGCTGCTTTTACCAGCTGCCTTTCTGAAAGGATCATCCAAAAGGGAAAAGGGGTGCACAGGGTGTTTGTCAGGGGCGCTCTCAAAACAAGTCATTTCTCCTGAAAGCAAAACGAAATCAGAGTCTTGTTTCAAATTCTGTGGGGTTTGTTTATTTGTTTGTTTTTCCTTTAATATGCTTATGTTTTCAGCCAGCTCTAGTTTCTGCTAAAATCAAGTGGGAGTCTTTACGTTAAAAATTGCAGTAGATTGTGACTGTTCTGCTTGCCTTCTCCTGTGGTGATGGCCAGGAAATAAACATGCAGGTAGTGCTTTTATTAGATCTCAACAGTGACAGAGCAAAAATGCAAATATGAGATGAGGTCTTCTGAACTGCTGTTGCACAAAGACAAACGGATCAGAAGGAGAGGGTTTCCAAGGGTCTTGTGTTGAAGGTCAAATTTGCAAGAAAATTGGGTTTTGGATTGCTGTTGTGGAGAGCACTGATGACACAGGAGATGGTGCTGGAGTCTTGCTGGCGTTCTGTCTAGCTTTGCTGGGTGAAGGTGGTGGAGAAGGGAGCTGTGGATGCAGGGCTTCTGCTCGCCCACCAGTTGGGGCAGGTGTCTCCTGAGGACGGTGTGGCCAAGGTCGGAGAGGTGCTGAGGAAGCCCAAGGTGGAGTGCACGGTTGCAGGGCCTGCAAGGGACAGCACTACTGTGTCTGGGGTCAGTGCTGGGTCTGACCTCACTTCTGGTCAATGGGAGTTGCAGGCTGCTGGGAGAAGCAGAAGAAGAACTTATATTGCAGCTTTAAAAAGCCTAGACTTCTCCTTGTTGTGTTGCAATCATTTTGTTTTCAGTCCCCTTCCTTTTTAGAGGAATTAGACAATGCTTCTTGTTCTTGATTCTTCCTCTCCTGCCCCTTGCTCATAAAACATTTTTTTTTTTCCCTCTTAAAATCAAGACTTCCTTCTCAAAAGCTGCAAAGTGCTGACATTCTGGATTCCTATTTGAATGTGACATGGGTTGTATGCTGTTAAGCAGCCACTCAGATAAGCATTTTATATTTGCATATATGCTTCAGGCAGTGGATTAGGTCTGCTGAGCTCCTCATTCCCAGTCATGTCCCACAGTTTGAAATCCTCAGTCCAGCAGTGAGGATATGGGTGATGTGAAACATCATGTTGGTGGATTAGAGTCGGGTTAATCGCATCAGCTCATCTCTTCAGGGCTGCAAATGTTGCACGAGGATCTAAGACTGGTTTGTCAGGAAAAGAGCATCAGAGGCCTGGCTGTAAGATGTCTTTCTGTGTTGGAAATCTGCTAGAATGCCTGCAACTACACTTCTAAAGGAGTAGAAACATTAGGAGGGGAGACATCAATCTCTTGCTCACATTTGACTGACAAAATGCAGCCTACAGAAGCCCCATCTTACAAACATGTAGTGTTCTGCACAAAAATTAAAATAACATCCTTCTGGAGGCATGAGACTGAAGGAAGATGTCTAGGCTAGAGCAAGGGACCCAGTCCTGCTTCTCTAGAGTTATGTCCAGAACTGATTGGAGCTTCTAATGAGAAAATGATAACTGGCCTGCTTCCGAAGTATGTTTGTTTACCAGCTTATGCAAAAAAATAAAAATAACCAATTGGTGGGAATAAGCTGTGGTAAACATTCCAGTGGTGGGGTTTCAAGTGGATCCTGACACTTGTTTGTAATGCATCTCAGTTCTCATGTTCATAAGATCAATAGTGTTTGTTTAATAGTAATCAGCAGCAATTAATCCATGGGTAAGCAGTCCTGACCACTGAGGAGGGGAAGGAAATGAGTGTCTACAGAACCCCATCTCTTAAAATGACAAAAGGATGATGGTTAAATTACAACTAGTGAACCACATCTTTGCATGTCACTTGGATTTTGTCTTCTCTCTCTTGTACTTTTATCTGCTCGTATATGTGATTACAGTCCCAATTTCCTTCTAGTGGTTCCTTCTAGTGGTAATTGAGGCTTTTGCAGAAGTATATTGGTTTTGGTGAGCCTTTTCTGCTCTATGGTCTGCGGCCTTCTAGTCAGATGAACTGAGAGCAGCAACTAGGCTTGCGATGGCAGTGTCAGGTGTTCCAGAAGTGAAAAAGCTGAAGCACAGGAGAATGGGAGTTTTTATCTGTATGTCAGAGTCTCTCCAGTTCACAAAAAAAAAAAAAAAAAAAAACTTTGTATTTTATCTCATGGGACCAAGAGAGAAGGTGATGTTCTGCCCTCGGGAAAATCATGCTGCTGTCGCTGGCAGAGATGTCAAAACCTCTCGGGGTGAGTTGGCTGCTCTGAGGAAAACCTGCAGTGTGAACACTTGAAATCTGAAGGTTGTTACATTTTCTCCTGCTTTTCTGCTGCTTAACTTTTCTCCTGCTAACCTTACTGCTGAGCCATTCAGAGAAACTTTGTGCTTCAGTGTTTCTTCCTTTGGCTCATTCCTGCAGCCTGGTTCCTACCTGCTGTGCCCGCCGCTGCTCCTCACCTCCATCTCCATCGGGCTCTCAGACCCACCTTTGGCTGCCTGGTTGTGGTAACTGCTGTCATGATGAGGATTATGGGTGGTTTTCACCCATGCTGGGAAGTCCTGATTCTAGATGTCAGAGAGCTGAGTCTTATTTTCAAAAACAAACTCATTTTTATGGTGACTCCTTTCCCACAAACCACCGCCAGTTTAGGCGAGGTCTGTTGGTCATTGGCACTTTAGGCAGATGCAACGTGGGAGGGACGCAGGAGAGGCTTATGCCATGTCTGGCACTGCTGATGGGAAGGCTGCTGCTTCCTCCTCGCAAGCTGCAGCAGGCCAGTGTCTTTTATCTGCTTGTCCATCAATCTCTATTTTAAAGGCTTCGCTGTCAAAGCTGGGCAGAGTGGCTATCTTACAGAGAGTGTAAAAGCCAGAATGGCCTTTGATATTCTTGTTAATCAGTACAGAATAGTTTGGAGGCTTTGGGTGGTGTTCTGGGCCTTACAGTGAAACAGGCTGGAGGAATTTCAGTGTCACATCTCTGTTCTCTCGCCTTCTCTGCAGCCGCTTGGAAATTCCCTGCAGGAGCCCTGCGTATGCCCAGTGCAGTGGTAGGATGAGTCAGTGAAAAGGAAAAAATGCTGTAGCATGGCAGGGGTTTTGCAACAGAAAGAGCTTTTTAATTACAGTGATTCATTAGCAGGTGAATGTTACCTTAGACCCAAGTGAATTATCATCCCCCAAACCATAATTTGAGGGGAGAGCTTGAAACAAAGCATTGGTGCAAATAAATGTGCTGAGTGTTTTTCCTGTTTTGGAAGTAGCAGCAGTTCCTTTGACCATGGGTGGCCAGGAGAAAGAGACAATTGCATTGGTCAGATTGACCTGGGAGTTTTGAAGCATGAGAAGCGCGGTATGTGCGTACGGTCAGGCTGCACTTTCCAGTCTGCTAATCTGCAACTGAGTTACTATTCCACATCTCCTTTGCTGTCCCTAGGTTGTCTGTGCATGTTGGTTATGTTTTTGCATGTACTGCTAACATAATGGGCAGATTTTCGAGGAGCTTTCAATGCTGCATGTGTAGAAGAGCAGTGGCACGCTTTTTGTGTTGTATTGTGTGTACTTGGAGAGAAAAATTAGGATTTAGCCTTTTATCAAGAGGGGAACTCCAGCCATGCACATGCACCTTCTCATGTGCAGCCTTGCTCAGCTTGGGGCTGTCTCCAGAGGACTCCAGGAAAAGGAATCAGTCTTTTATATCCTCTGGGCCGCAGCTGATAGGGTAAGTTTGTCCTCCAGCATATTTGAGACATAAATCACAGACAAGTCTGTCCTCAGCAGAGTTGCAGTCTCCTGACAGCTGGTTTATAATCCTGCAGCTTGCGTTCCGTGGTCTCCTGCATCCTCTTATCCAGCCTGGGGGACTGCTTAGCTTTTCCAAAGTGCAGGGAAAAGTGCTTTCAATCAAGGCCTCTTACATGGAGCAGCAGCTGCCTCCTTTGGTAGCGACCAGGGTGATCTCTTTTGAGATGGTGCCTTTCCAGTAGGGTCTGGGATATTGGCACGGTGCTGAGATTCCTGGTTACAGCTGTTGAATAAGGAGCACTGATACGGTCAGCTCCGCTCCTGTTCCTGAACAGCCTCCCTGTTCCTCCCTGCCCTGCGTGGGGGGTCATCAGCAGACATGTCTTATCTGCAGCTCTCGCCCATGACAAACACGTTTGCAAAGTAAGATGAAGTGTTGCTCCTGTCTCTGGGCATGCATAAAACATACACTTGCATGTGCATCTCTTTCTTTCTTTCTTTTTGTTTGTTTTTTTTTCCCCTATATTTCTCTTTGTGCCTTTTATTTTTTTTCCTTTTCTATAATTCCTGTTAGTAGTGAAGATTTATTTCTCTTTGTGCCTTTTAAGCCTCTGGCAGGCAGAGCAGCAGCCTCAGTTTGAGGATAACCTCTAAATGCAAGCGTAAGTCCTAGTGATCATAATGGGACCTAAACGCAAGCTAAAGATGGGAAAGAAAACCTCCCTCTTTCTTAGTCTTTGTAAATATAGCAACTCTTAGCACTCGTGTTCTCGCCACCCAGCAGTGCCCCGCATCCCGCAGTGAGACACTGCTCCCTTGTTTGATGCATTTGCATTCCTGTTTTCTATAATTCATCGCTGCCCTGACGCTGAACCCGCCTGGCCCTTTTTCTGCCTGTTCTGTGGCAGCTCGCTCCAGGAGCAGATCCCCTGGCAGGTTCCACGGCTGTTATGAAACCTGATGGAGGGAAACACTTGAGGTTTGCATCAGGCAGAAGAAGCCTTGATGCACTAAGGCTAGGCAAGAGATTTGGAGGGTTTGGGGGAAAAGTAAAACCTATTTGGTATGTACACCAGCAGCTGTGTGCCTTGCTGCTGGTTAGCTCCAAGCAGTGCCCTTTTCCTCGGAAAACAGCTCTAGGCCCCTGCTCTGGGAAGAGGCAGGAGTCTTCCCTAATGGGAGCTGGCACCTGCTGGGCGTGCTGGACGGACGCGTGGTCACGGGTGCGTTTCTGCCCCGGGGAAGCTCCCTCTCCGTGAGCGTCAGGGAGGGAAGAGAAGCAGCGGCCCTGTGGTGATAGGCAAGTGCTGAAACTAGCTGGGAGCATCTCCTCAGTGTCTTGCACAAGGATCCAGAGGAGACCTGGGAAACTTGGCTTGACTAAGTTTCACCATGTTTTTTGCATTTTCCTTATGACTGTTCCCTTGGTGATGGGCAAAGATACTCGGGGATTGCCTGCTCATGTCCAAAAGAGTGTGTATGTTTGTGCATGAATCTTAAAAGTTGGAACAAAAGGTGAAGGACACTTGGCTAAAAGCATCACTTGGACTTTTTAGCTCTTCTGTTGGTTGCTTCTGGTGGCCACAGAGCAGCCTGAGGGAAGCAACACTCCTCCAGTGCAGTTTTCATGGGGAACCTTGAAGGCTTGGCTGGTTTCAAGTGTGCCCAGACTTCTGCATCTGTTATTGATTGATCTGAGGAAGCTCAAAGTGGCGAAGTCAAAGGGAACTGGTGAGTCTTATGGAAGTACAAACCTGCGCTGAGGCTGTGGTAACTGCATTAGATGTTGGGTAGCCACTCTTGGTGCCGAAGACACGTGGAGGAGTGTTAGTGTTGGATGAGATGCAGTCGGACCCTGCGCCCTGCTTCCCCCAGTGCCCTGAGGCGCTGTGCTCGGGCGGCTGGTGTTGGATAGCCGGGCTCGTGTCCTGGCTGTGTGGCAGGGTTGCAGCTGCCCATCCTGCCTCTCGAGGTTTATTAGCAAGGGCGAGCAGCATTGCAGTGCTCCCAGTGTTTGTTTCTCCCTGCTAATTCCCCCTCTCCTCCCTGTGCTGTTCTGTTTTCAATTAAACTCGATAGCAAGCATTGCAGCCTGACGATCCAACACCGTTTTTATCTATTTATTTTCTCCTCCCCATTTCTGACGTGTCATGAACGCATGATTCTGCATTGTGAGGAAGAAAGGCAAGACGGAGGTAGCAAAACGCAGATGTGTTTCCTTACCAGAGCAAGGAAGGCTATAGCAGGTTTGATCACTCTATTCCTGTTTCCTGTGCTAAATGCCTAGCATGCAGTTTGCAGCTAAGCGAGGGAACCAGTGGAGGCTGCCACTGAAGGAATATTTGAGTGATGCTGTAATGAATACATCCCTCGCAGCAGGAGCAAAACGTGCTCGAGGTGTCGTTTCTCCAGCGAACGCTCCTGGTGGTGGCCTCTTGGAGGCACAGAGAGCAAGAGCCCCTGGAGAGCAGCAGGCTCCTTTCCCTGCGGTGCTAAGGGCAATCACCTGGTGCAGGCGAGAAGAAGGTGGGCTTGTCTTCAAGGCAATCGTTCAGTTGTGAAATCGCCTTTCCTTATGATTTAGGCCAAGTAAATGCCTTATTATAACCATATATTCTGTTTCTTAGGGGATAAAGGACTTGGAGGATGATAAACAACCATTTTTTAAGTGAAAAGTGCTACTACATTAACGTAGTTGGAGTCAGTTGCATCAGTCTTGGCGGGGTTGATGTTGCACTTGTATATTCTCACCCACCTGTATTATTCCTGCTGTTTCTTTAAGGAATAAATGGAAATGGGAGGCTGTAATTGTTTTGCTAATTTAGAACTTCACTAAGTTCCTCTGTGTGGGGGGGGGAACTACTAATTGGTGTGATCCCCTTGTTGTGTCATTTAACCTGGAGGTTTTTCTCAAGTTGAAGCTCAGCTAACATTTCATCTTTAGCTCTCCCTCTTTTCTACAGACAAGGACAGGAAACGTGTTCTCATTGCAAGGGAGAACTTTGTCCAGAAGTGCCCTTCCAACAGCAAGTCACTGTTTGCATGCTAAACGGTTTTGAACCATGCAGAAAGTCAGCATCAGTAACAGGAAAATCCACTTTAATTGTGCTAATGTATAGGGGGAGTTTTAAGACCTTTTGAAAAGAAGCCCAGCCAGATGACTCCCCTTGTGCAAGTGTATCAGCACATTACATGCTAACAGCTGTCAAAGCTAAAGGACAGGGTACATCTGTAGCTTTCTTGAGGCATATTATTAAAAATACCACCATAACCACTCAAACTAAAACGGCATCCTATTGCTTAACTAAGACCAAGCACCCTGGTCTTATTTGTTTCTTGTTTCTCCCCAACACCTGGCATAGAAACGGAAGGAGAAGATTGTTCTGAGGCAGCAGGGCTGTAGGCTGCTCTTTGGTGGAGCGTGCGAGGGCAGTCTCTTGAGGACAGCAATTTGGCACAAAACAGCGAAATTCTCCAGTTCTCCACTGTGCTATGTCCCAGATTGAAGGGAATTATAGGAGTGAATGTGCATGTCCTGGCCAAAATGTGCTCTGATGCAAGTTATGAAACTAGGGACTGTATTTTAAGGCTTTATTTTCTTACGCTTTAGACGCACACAAGTTTGCATGCTGTTTTGGTCTGGGTAGACGTAGCTGTGCATGACTGCTGTTCCAGAGCCTGGTTGCAGCTCAGGTCACTGTCCCCAGGAGAAAAGTTGCTAAGAAGGTTGTGTATTAGTGCAATTAGTTAAGCCTCCTATTGCCAAACTGTACCTCTCGCCCACACTATGGCAGAGTCTTTGGTGTGGAAGGAAAAAGCTAGTGATAAATACTGAGGCTTAGGGCTTTGTATCTACCTCTGAATTACTTAAATTGGAAATCACTTGGCAGTAATCTTTGAAAACAAATTGCCAGACTATGTGAAGATGTATAGTTTCCTCCTTCAAATTCCCATGATTCTAGGAAAGAGAGAGGGGAAAAAAAAGACAGATAAAAATGCTAGATATAATTACTAGATATAAATGCTGAGAATGGCTAATCAGCAAGTTGTACTCATAGGCTTGCCTAGACACACATTTGTAAGAGGAAATTATTGCTGTAAAGCACTTACATTTCAATCTGTGTGCTTTCAGCTCTTGGAGGCTGCTTTGCAAAAGGAAACATCAGTAGATAACTAAGGAGCCGGGTCACAAGTGAGCTCACAGGGAGCGTGTGATGCCAGGGTGTATTAGTCATTACGTATCTGGAGATTACGCTTCCCCACCTTCGTCACCATCACTGTTTTAGTGATGATGGTGAAGAAGTGGCTGCAAGTTATCTAGATCATAAGCTTCTTTGGAAATAGATTTGTGTCTTCTGTAGAGTATTATGCACAGCTACATCCCTTGCTGTACGAATAATATGGTATATAGCACACTATTCGATAGCATATATGGAGGTGATAGAGAGAAGGAGTACAAGTAACAAGCTATTGTTTCATGGCACAGCGGAAAGCCAAGCAGTGCAATTCCCAAGAAGACTGCAAGCTTTGTGCAGAGCATCCAAAGATTATTTAAAAGATCACATATGATGGGGCAAATAAAAGACAAGGAATAGAGGCAGCGTTCAGCAGACAGGTGAATCTAGAGCGAGGACAGATGTGTCATTTTGGTAAAATAACTCTGGTAGTGGTTAGACCAAGTTTTACTATTGGGATGAAACACTGACAGGAATCGATCTGTCTATGCTTTCAAGTTATGCCAACCTTCTTAAAAAGCCTACTCCAAATCTGGGACCTTTTTGAAGGGAAATGAAGCATCCTGAGCTAATAGTGACTTTGAAGAGACAAAAATTGCACGTGAGCACCATTAACTTTCTTAGATCTGCATATGTGTAGTGACAACACAAGTAGTTTTATCCCTGTATCTT
The DNA here is from genome assembly GCA_013389825.1 of Crypturellus undulatus. Classification (NCBI taxonomy): domain Eukaryota; kingdom Metazoa; phylum Chordata; class Aves; order Tinamiformes; family Tinamidae; genus Crypturellus; species Crypturellus undulatus. Next base: position 109,734 of record VWPW01002599.1, on the reverse strand, counting down.
AGGCTGGAGTTGGGCTTCTCAGAAAAAGCTAAAAGATCTCTTGGATTGGGAAGCGGGCTCTTTAGTGTTCTTATTCCTTGGAAACACAAGGCCAGAACAGGATGTCAAAAAATTACCTTTTTCATTATTTTTCAATTCAGCTCCTCAGTGCAAATGAAAACTTTCTTTACTAAATCCATTTGCTTTAATTGTTGTTGTTGCACCACTTGAGCCAAACAAAGCCACCAAACCTCTTACAACTTTGGAAAAATCTTCTGATAGGTTACTTGAAACTTGATTTTTTTTTTTTTTTTTTTTTTACTTCTCCTGATTTAGGGAAATGCAAAATTCAAGCTATCTTTTTCAGTCCTCTTCTTTCTCCTCCTCTTGGTTATTATTAGCCTATGTTAGTTCCCTGCATTGGGGGTGAGCAGGCAGAATGGGATGATATGAGAGAAATGTCTGTAATCATCTCAAGTGACCTATTTTTCACCTCCAAGCTGTTAAGAAGATGTCACACAGCGTTGTGTTTTTGCTAGAGTAATTTCTAAGTGCAGCCCCTTAAGACCTAACTGAAAAGCCTTGTTGAGAGATGGGTTTGCTCCAAGAGCACTTGTTCCTCCCCATGCTGCCACCCACTCTTATTGATCGACTTTTCTGTTCTAAAAGCCAAATGTTACTTCCACTCTGATCAATGTTGGTAAGAAAGTGACTGGAAATGAAGGAGAGATTTTGATCCCTGGTGCTGAAGACAGTTGTCACTTTTGGATTTTTTTTTTCCCTCTTTCTTTGGAACCTGAGCAAAAGTTGGATAAATTCCAGGATTTATCAAGCCATCAGTTCTCACATTTCCGGTAAATACTTAGAATCTGATTTACCCCTGAAACAGTCTGTTACTTAATTGACTCTTTATTCTGGAGAAACTCCAGCCTCGCTGGGATAACGATATCCATCTGAGGCGTTCTCACCTTTGTATTTTAGCATCTCAGGGTCACAAATGCCTCTCCTCCCTGTCCTGCCAAGGCACTGTGAAGTGGTGTAGTCTCTGCCTTGCCAAGGAAGCCAGAGGCATGTTGGTCATCCAAGTACTACTTTGATCTAAATCCAAAGTTTATCAAAGGCCCTGTTCCTGCTGTCAGCTGGTGAGACCCCGGCACGATGCCGGAAGGCCAGTGGGTGGTACGAAGTGGTTGATGTGCAGACGTTGGGAAGTATCACTGTCCTCTGGTGGGACTTGGTGTTGTATGTGCTCCTTGAGGCACGGTAGATCCTCTGCTAGCTCCAGCTCTGTGTGGTGGTGATTTAACAGCATGGCAGTAGCCTCTTCTCCTGCATGACTTGTTTTGCTCTACCTGGAGGCTTCTCGTGGGACATGGGAGGAGCGTCCTTCCCTTCCCCATGACTGTGGTCACCGTTTCACGTGTACGGATCTCTGCTTTCGTCACAGGTGGAAGACAGCATGATGGACGTCTATGACTTTGTGTACGAGGAGGTGAGGAAGAATGCCTCCAGCTTCAGGAGGCAGGAACTGACTGCCATTCATGAAACAGTAAGACCTGGCAAAAACCTTGCTCTGGAGTATCTTTCCTTTGGTTTCAGTAAGCTGCAGTGGTGCAAGCCCATTTTATCTTCCACCAGTGTTGTTTTCCTTGGGAACAGGGGATCTCTGCTTGCTGCTGCGTCTGCTTTTTTTCTTTCTAGACACTTCCTAGGTTTAACTGGATTACCCATAGGAGGGAAGGAGTGTTGCTCTAGTGCAAGATCTTAAAGACTTTTGTACTATAGCTGATTTTTGTCTGCCTTAGTAGGCTTTTTGCCAAGCCTTGTTCCTTCATATCTGTGGTGTGATAAAGTGAATGTATGTCTCTGATGCTCCCAGCCAGGTATGGATAAGGGATGAAGTTCTATAAATATTTCCTTAATTCAATGTAATAAGGGCTTTCCAAAGCTGCTTTCATCTGTGCTTCTCAGACTGCAGTTAAGGCCGAATACTTTACATTCTAATGCCGTCAGCAGCCCCTTAGAGACATAGCCAGGAGCGTCAGTGCTTCTCGTGGGGAAAATGAGGCCTAGGGTTATTCACACACAGGGTTATTCAGGAGAAGCGGGCAGAGTACACAGCCGTCACCCGTCGCTTCCTTCAGCCACGTTGTGGAAGGAGTCCCTGTCGTGGACGTGGCCGGCTGTGGGCATCTGCCGGGAAGGGCGGCGCGCAGGGCATTGCCTCACCACGCGGTCGCTCTCTTTCAGTTCCTGTGCTGCGGGAAGCGCTCTCCCTTCGGAGAGACAGCAGACGTCGAGCGCAGGACATGCCTGCCAGGCCGTCCCGGGGCGGCGGAAGAGGTAAGGAGAGAGTCATTCCTTCCTCCATGCATCCTGTGTGTGCAGAGATTGTGGTGTCACAGGCGCGATCTGCTCTCAAAAACCTTCTGGACATCCCATGCAATACTAGTTTCTGAGGACTAAAAGGTATTCCCCCAGCAGCATGATGTTGAAAGCGCATAGAAGAATTGTAATCCCTTTTCCAAGATCATTGAACATGTGCTTAAAATGAGGGGCAGTTGGGCTGGGGAGGGAAAGAAAGAAACTCATAAGGATTATGTCCAGCAGTAGCTTTATCAAGTACATTTCCATCCCTCTTTTTGTATTGGAGTGGTCAAATGAACTAAAGTAGCTAAAGCTGCCAGCTTCAATATGTATATTGTTCCTAGGAAAAACAAAAATGTGTTGCTGCAGCTACACAAGAACATCTCTGTTACGCAAAGATGTCAAGAGCTAATGCAATGCTGCGATGCTTAGGCACCCGTCAGCCTCAGGACAGTGTTTCAAAACACTGTATCCTGAAGAACAAATTCGCAAAAGTGGGTAGACTTCAGATCAAATAACAGGAAGGAAGAGAGCAACAAACTTGGCCGCTGTGTTTGACTCCATTCACCACTTCTAACGGTTTGAATCTGCTCTGGTTGCTAGCTGGGGAAAGCAAGCACTGAGATGTGTTTTGCAGCCTGTGGAACCGCAGGATTTCATGGTTGTAACACATTTACTCTTTGGCATTGATGCTGCACTACCACAAGCGCCCTTACGCAGCTCAGCAAAACCCTCGACCAAGGCCATACAAGGGGGTGTAAACCTTTCAGTGGTTTCCCTGACTTGCTGGTCGTCTTGGTAGACCAGTTTGTCTTCAGTGGAGTCACTGTCATGCTTAGCATTAATACCCATTAATTTTCATGGCACCATGCAAAATTGAGCTATGACATCTTTGAAGAACCTATGTCACATTATGGTGTGCTGCTTTTCCATGTTTTCATTTCACTTCTTTGATTTTCTTCCCCCTGCCCCCTTTTTTTTGAGAGAGAGATTATATTAAGTGCAGTTAGGTATTAAATACAGATGAATTCCTACAGCAACTGGTGTGCTGTCACAGTCTCTGTCTTGTCTCCTGTCACAGTCTCTCTCTTGTCTCAGGATTGCCTCCGAGAGATCCAGGACTTCCTGAAGAAGCACATGGGCTTTGTATCAGCGCTGCTGGCCATCACCATCTGTTTCGTGGTAGCTATGCTTATTCTCGGCTTGTTTAACCCACTTCGGGAGGGGAGTTGTATCCTAAGTTAGCCTCAGGGAGCTGTGATTTAGGCGCCTGACTCGGATGGCTTTGGAGCTTAGAGTTGAGTGATGGAGAAATATGTGGAGGTGACTTTGTCACAGAAATTGGGAGAGATCCATGGCCTGTCTGGCGGCGGGTGTCAGCTGCCAGCTGGTGGGATTTCTCTGCAGAAATAGACTCGCTGGACTCTCCTTCTGCCCAAACTAGGCATGATGGATGGGAAGGGGCAGGCGCGTGGGAGGGGAGCGCAGCAGCGTTTGAGTTTCACTCACGTGGGTTTCGCCTGGCAAGCGAGGGAGGCTGCGTCACGGGGCACAGGTGCTTGGAGATCAGATCAGCAGTCATCAGCAAGTGCAGAGCGGGAGATGAAGAAAAGCCCTGTCTTCGGGGAAACGCAGTGCTGCCTCTCACCTAATGCTTGCTGGCTGCCTCCCCTACTGAATTTGTATCATTTTGGAAGCAGAGAGGGAGGAAAAGGGACAGAAATGCTGCGATGGGAGTATGTCCTTCAGTGTGGAAGTGGGTGTTGGGCAATCTGTTGAAGAGCTGGAGAGCCACACTCGTAAAACAAGTCTTCTCTTACGTCTGCCCACTGTTTGACAGTATATATCACACTTTAATTGCCTCTCTACAAGGGCCCTATGTGCATAGTAAATATGCCAAAAAAGAATGCCATCCCGGAGACTCGTGTTGTAAACATGAATTAGTTTTGATTCTGCTATAATACCTCTGGGCCACTTTTTTTCTGGCTAATTTTTTATTTAGAGATTTTTTTTTTTTTTTTTTAACCACTGCTATCTGTTTTGGCATAGTACACAGGATGTCTAGAAATGGTAGCTTTGCCCTTAGTCCTGCAGATTAATACTCCCCAAAGATTCCCAGCTTTGTAAATGCTGTGTCAGCACAACAGAAAGCCTTGAGCCAGTGGCTCCTATCTGCTTCAAACAGTGCTTGAAACTCCTGTCTTCATCAAACAGGGATTTGTCTTTTATCTCGCTCCTATTAGAAAATGTTGGCAGGAATACCATCTCCGAGTTATTTATCTCAAATTGCTATGTGTGAAGTGAGAGGAGGGTATCTGCAGAGAATTTAGTGTTTTTAAATATAGCACAAGAGCAGGATGGCTAGTCTGTGGAGTTCGCCATAGATGAGACGACCATCTAAAGAAAACATAGATGAAGACTTATCATTTTTACACTGATAGTAATAAAATAGGAAAACCATCGGGCTATATTATATGTAGCAGGCCAATCTAGCATATTCCTACTTGCGCAGAACTTCTGAGTTCGTGTAAAACTTTGGTATTAAAGCTTCATTGCCCTCTGGTGTAGCTGAGCTTTCTTCTCCAGGAGGTATACCTGATGTCCACTGTGAAGTCACCTATGGATATCTGGTGTTGCTCCCTCATTTTCCTTGGGCACGGGAGACACTTCAGCTGCGTTCCTACAGCTGTGGGAGCCCCCGCTCTCAAGCGGGAGCGTGTTTTTCCCACAACTGAATGCCACAGCCGGATAAGGCGGCTGCCTTTTGAAGTGTGTGCGGGAGGAAGCCTCCCCAAGCCCCTTGCCATTGTCACGGCCGGACGCGGGGGAAGCGCGTGGCGACCGCTCGGATGTCCCCGTCCTTCCCGCGAACAATGAGCCCTCCGCAGCTGCGCCCGGCGCGTGCCGCACTCCAGAGCAGCCCGCATGGTGTGCGGCCCTCGCGGCGCTTCCCGCAGCCCTAGCACCTTGGATGAGTTGCCTGTGTGAATCCAGATGGGTGATCGGACGCCGCGGCGCAGCTGTATGCGTCTTCATTTTTTTCCCTATTTTATTCTTGCAAAAGGCTATTATGAGGTGTATGTTTGTTTGCCCAGAGGAATGTTTTGCAGCAGAAATTTAAAAACTGAATTTCCTGGCTGCTTCTCAATTTTTTGGGTATTTTTAGGCCTGAGTTTGAGCCATGCGATGCTAATTCCAATCAGATGCTTTAACCACATCTTTTTTTCCTTTCTGTTATGTTGAAGTTGTTCACCATTTTACTGAAAAACAACTCCCTTAAAATGTGACATTTTAATACCTAACAAAGTAAGAACTTCCAAGTGAACTAACAGGCAGTATTTGTTTTCGTGCAGCTGGAGCATCATAATCAGCTCAGTATTTAATTATTTGTGCATTTCATTTATTTGCTTTTAGGTTTATGGGATGATTCTAACTTCATTCCTCTGCTTCTCCATCCACTTCAGTAACAATCTCAACCGGAAAGGGAAATACACTCTGCAAGAAAGGTAGGAATCTGTCAACCTGACTTCTCTAGTAGGTAGAGCCAACTCTTGGCCTGGGAAACTGCCTGAAATTGTCTGCAAAATCGCCCAAGGAGGTGTTGCTTGGGGACAGGAGGTGGGAAATGTCACCATTATTCAGGTTGCATGTTTCACTTTCCAGCACCTCTAGGCACTGCGTGTTGCAAACTGCCCACTCCGAATGATGCTTTATGGAGCAGCAGTGCCACATCATCTTGGAGAGCGGATGAGGATGAAGGGATGCGCACCCCTGGGCTCAGGGATGCAGGTCGCCACACTGAATGTGTGGTTGTAGCTCAGTGACTGAGGTGCAAACAGCCTCTGAGTTGGGACATTTAGAAAAAAGGAAAACAAAAATGCTCCATTTAAAAAAAGGAAAGAGAAGAAAAACCCCAGCAAGCCAAAACCACAATCTGAAGTAATCTGCCTCGTTCAGACTTCTCTTGCATTTTCATCTGAGCAGTTTCTTCTGACTCCAAAAGATATAACATTTCTAGGAAAATGGCTTTGGATTGCAGCCCAGGATGAATCTTTTGCTGTCAACAAATATGTTTACACTAAGCGTAGCTGTGCTAAATGGGAAACGTGTTCTTCAACCTGGACACTAATCGTTATTGACTTTGGGCAGGTTTCTAATCATATTTATATATCTAGGCATCCAACAGCCATTGATGTGTGTTTGTTGTTTTTTTTTTTTTTTTTTTTTTTTTTCCCCCCCCTAATTTCTTCCCTAGTTCCCTAATTTCAAATATTATATAGTTCTTGGTATAAAGTAGGAGAAAAAAAAAAAACAGAAAGCAATGCATGAATTCTAAAATGTGCAACCAGAATAAGGACATATCACATCTTTTTGAAGCTGTACACACCATTTGTGATTCTTAGGATTCAGCCCATCTCCTGGGGCTTGATATAGAATCAGTTTTACATTGGTTTGTTCAATATATTGCCTTAGTTGCTTATTTATCTCTCTTCATCAAACTGACAGGCTATGAAATATGAGAGGACTTTGATCAAAGTGCAGGATTTGTCTTTAAAATCTATAAGAGAATAGGACTGGTCTCCAGCCAGGTTGGCAATAATGCCTCTAACTCCACATCCTCATCTTTATTGATAATGAGGTTAAACTGGAATTTGGAAAATCTCAATCAACTGAAGAACTCGGCTTTTTAGTCTGGCTGATCTGATGGCTTCCTGTTGTGCTTTGCCCTGGTTACAAAGAGGTAGAATCACTTCTCACCTGAAAACCATAGTTGCAATAGCTATATAATTTACAGCAGTTTTTCTGACAGGAACTAAATCTCTGTGAAACGGTTTTTGAAGTAATAGCAACTTCATGAAGTTTTCCTTCACTGTGGCTTTTACCCATGGAGACCAGTAATTTTTTTTTTTTTTTTTTTTTTTTTGAAACAAAGGAGGATACTCTAATGCTGATGTGAGGAGCAATTTCTGGCCCTCAGAGGTGGATGCTACACGTGTAGAAGCAGCAATCCAGACTATAGTACCTTCCTTGGTTAGCATTTGAACAAGGCTGCAACTAATTTGTATGGGGAAGAACTGTCTGAAAGGGAGAAAGGGCTCTAGATCCTGGTCCTGCTCCCTTGCAGTGAGCAGAGCTTCACCCCTGACGTGGCTGGAGGTAGGATCAAGTTCGGACAGCTCAGAAGCAGTCCTCAGGCTATGTCCTGGCAGTCACCAACGTGCCTCTGTCTGGCAGAGATTTACTAGTAATAGGCTTACCCTAGCAGCTGCACGTCCAAGCATACCCACTTTCCCACCCAGGACAAGATTCACGTGTGTGTGTATATATGTATATATTTTCTTTCCTTGAGGATGTCACCCTGCAGAGAAGGACAGTCTCCATGGTGAGCTCTAGCTGTTGCAGTCGAGGCCAGTTGAAATGCTGTCGCCATTCTGCGGGCCAGCTGGCAGCTCCTGTGACTCACGGTTGTCGCAATAAAAGCGAGTTCCTCACGCAGGGCCGTCCTTCTTTCTCCCTCATCCGCACGCGCGGCCATCCGACTTGCTGGGTGTGTGAGCAGCAAGCAGCCGTGGGCGCTGCCTGCGGTGCTGGGGGGAGATGCCCCCGTGCAGCTGGCGCGTGCCCGGGCAGCCGCGACGGCGATGACCGCATCGAGCGTCCTGAGGAAGAGGAGCCCGACGCGCGGAGCGGCCCTTTGGCCACTGCTTGTCACTGACCTCATCCGCCTCCCGCCACCAGCATCTGGTTGATGTGAGAGCAGTCATGTCCTGCGCGAGCGGAGGCAGGAAACCAAGCTTAAAGACTCATTTAAGCAATGAATAAAGAGCAGGGTGTTTGTATAAAGGGAATCGCTAACATTTTCCTTGGAAATTGGAAGAAGGGTTTGATAAGGGTTTTTTTTTTGGTGCTTAAGTTTTTTAAACAGTGGGTGTTCAGGTCTTATTTGCCCCTTTTGTAGCACTCTGTGGGTGTAAAACTAATGATATTCTACCATACCAAAAATTGGACATTGATCAAACATTCTCTGTTATTTGCTGAATGCTCCTTTAAAGTACAGTAGGGTAAAAGATGCCTTTAACAAAAGCTTTAACATTATGATCACCAACCCTAGACGCTCTTCCTTCCCACACCAAATTTTGCTGTTAAGTGGTGAGTATGGGCAGGAATCGCTTGTCCATGATAAATAAATGGAAAAGGACTCGAATCCCCTTTCCCTCCTCTCTCTCTTTCCTGGAGTCATTTGTCATCACTGGAACTTCGGAAAAGCAGGTAAGTTCCAAGCCTTGATATATATGTGTGTGTGTGCATATTTTTATATTATGATATATATATATTTCTAAGTGTAGAACTGCAATATTCACGCCTGTGCAATGTTTTTTGTGGCAGTGGCCACAATGTCACCTGCAGCAGACTTATTCCCAGAGGAGCTAACAGGCCTGGAGCGTGGATGTTCCTTTCTTGAAGGAAGATTTGGGCTAGAAAATGCCATCGCTTCTCACAGCATGACTGGAAGTGCCCGTCCTCCTGAGGCTCTTCTGGCCATTGAGTGCTGGCAGGGGTGACTTTGGAAGGTTATAACCAAGTCATCTTTGGAGGGTTATAACCTGGCAGTTTGGGGTGGACTTTTGCACCATGGGGGGTGTTGAGAAAGCCGTGCCCTGTCAAATGAAAACAGTGTTTCTAAACGTAGAGTGTTATTTTTTTTTTTTTTTTTTAAGAAAAGCTTGATAGATCTTGATTAATATCAGTGTTTTTCTAACAGGCGCAGAGACAACGTGTTTTGAAAACCAGCCTGCTGTAATTTTCTTCGAGAAATTCAGCCAGAGGTAGATGCTGCCCCTAGGAAACTTCAGCTTCTGCAGTTGAAGGTTGAGAGAGGTTACATCAGGTAGGATGGTAGGGGAAAGCGCCGGAGTTGGGGGGAGCCGACGAATGCTGGAGGCAGAGGCTGTTTTGGAAAAATAGACGTAGTACATGTTTTACAGCTCCAGGAAGTGGCTGCCAAACCCATGACTGGTTACAGGCCTGCGGATGAGGCTGGTGCTGACTGTGCTCCGGGTTGCTCTGCTTTTCCTGCAGCTCCCAGTGGAGAGCCTGCAGAGAGGCACCTTGGCTGGCCCCATGGGGACAGCAAGGGCCCCTTGTGCCAATGCTCATGCCCTGACAGGGAGCAACCAGCCAAGGGCATACGCCAGGCCTGAAACTCGGAAATTTCCAAACGAAACATGTTCTTGTGCTCTAGGTGCTGTTCAGTTCCACCTCCGCCTCCGAATCTACCTTTAGTACGACTGAGGGCTCTGTTGTTGAACCGCTAAGTACAGCCTCTCGCCTGTGAACGTGCTCATTTTCTTCTTGGCCGCGTTTTGTTAGCAATAAGTGATTCCCTTCCAGCCTGCCTTCGCCTGCTAATGAATTATACATTGATTATACAATAGCGGCTCTGTGGCCTCACTGGCGGCTCGGGCTCCTCCTCTGGTCCGGCCGAGACGGGAGTGGAGCCTCCTGCAGCAGCCCCAGCTGTGGCTTGGCCCCGCGCGTGGAGAGCAGCATGAGCGTCCGCCTTCCACCGGGACAGCAGGAGCCGGGAGAGGGAGGAGAGCCCGCCCTGTGCTGGGAAACTGCCTTGGGAATCCCTGGGGGTTCCTGGGGACCTCTGGTGCCCTTGGATCTCCTCTGCTTCTGCGGGGCGCCTTGCTACCTGGGCCAAGCGCTTCAGGAGGAGCTGATGCTGTTTCTCCCCAGCACCATCTCTGTGCCCTCCTCCTCCTCCTCATTATATAACTCTATCCATCACCATAGATACGTTGATATAAATATTTAAATATGGCAGAGAGACAGGCTGCGCAGGCGGGAAGCATTTGCCGAGTTTATTAGAAACAGAAACTTCAGGCGCAGCTACAGGTTTCTGCTAACCTCAACCCCGAAAGGGTTTTTCAGCCTGAAAAAAGGGGTTTTCAGGCTGAAAGGCTGAAAAAAANAAAAAAAAAAAAAAAAAAAAAAAAAAAAGGCACAAGCCACTGTGCTAAAATGGTGCTGCACCTGGATTTGTAGACTGGGACAAAGGGATTTTCCAACCTGCCTTCAGTCGCTTCTTCCAGAGGACAACAACCTTTTTCTGAAAATTCTTAGATCTGCATATGAAACTTCTTTTATTTTACATTTTCATTTCAAATGAAAGCAGTGTCTGAAGAGGTGGCTCTGCCCATGTCAGCCCTGGTTTCCTCTGCTCTAGCAACATCTCCATCCTCCCTCACTCCGCAGGCTGCTTGGGGATATTTGGGATGGCGCGGAGGTGCCGTTGCTGGACAGGCCACTGCCTGCAGTGCAAAGGGCTGGTTTTCTCTTTTGTCTCACTGAGTAATAAGCTGTGCTTGAGCGTCTCTAGCGCAGTCGCTCCTGAGGTGACGGAGCTTTCCCTGTGCAACCGTGCAGGTCCAGGCCGTGCAGCTCGCCCCAGCGGCCACGTAAGGCCCCGCTGTCGGTCCCTGCCCTGTCACATGCTGTTCTCTGGCCAAGAACTTAGTCTGTGTTTCATTTTTCACCAAAAATAAAATGTGACAATAAGACCCAGCTAGCGCTTCACCCACAAAATAACGCATGTTTTAGTTGGATATTTTTGTAATGGGATGTTTGGCAGTGGTATCTTGTGCACTAGGTGGGAGGGAGGGTGGAAGAGAGGGAGGAAAAGCCGTGGGAAGTGAAGATGTGCAACCGCAGCTCCGGATGGAGCCGGGATCCCATCAGTGTGGGCAGAGAGGAGCTTCCCCCCAGCTCCCCAGTTCTCTGGGAGCACCAAGTGTAACCTCGACACTAGGGCGTTTAATTTAGTGCCAGGTGTGAGGATAACTGCTTTGCACCCATGGAACCAACCGTGCCTTGGCCGGGGGAGGAACAGGCCCAACCTTCCCGTTTTTCTTTCTTTTTTTCCTTTTTAACCCACTGGAAGGGCTGCAAAGGATCTACCCCCAGTAAGTGGGGCACCCCAAGGCCCCTGTGGTGCACGGTGAGGAGCTCTGCTTTGGGAACGCATCTTTTTCCACACATCTTTGGGAGGTGGCTTGGCTTGTGTTTGCTTTAGCAGACCCAGTGACTCATACCCATAGATGTCAGCTATGCTGAAACCCACAAGCATGACACTCGCTTTTATAAACAGCATGCAAAAAAAAAAAAAAAAAAAGAGGCAGCAGACAGAGGGAAAAAAAGACTGCAAACATCTCTGGTCACCACTGCTTTGCTCTGATTAAAGAAGCAATTGCAAATTTCCGTGGGTTGGTTTGGGTTCTGATCTTGGGTTGGATTTTTTTTATTTCATGTTGCTCTTTGCTTGCGCTTCGCTTTTTAGACCCTGGTTTAAGGTTCCCACAGCCTCGGTGGTACGAGGCTTTCAAGATGGGTAGTTTCTTTTGCATACTTTTCTGAACTTGCCTCCAGCTGACTTCAGTGTCCACGAATATGCACTAGCATGGTGTGTTGCTGCAGGCTTGAACCGAAGCGGCCAGATCAAGAGGTTGCATTTTTGGTTACAATTTTGGTGCTATGTACAGTGTACAGTAAGTGCTGCAACAGCATATGGCATGGATATTCAAGAGCTGAAATCACATTCAATCGTGGGAAACGGTGTATGTTATTTTGATGCTTTGCCATGATTTATTTCTGTATGTTAAGGTCAAAGTTTTCAAGCATACCCTACTGAGCTGTTTAAAAATATATATCTAAATTTTGGACAAAGTTTGAAATTGTTTTCCACTTGTGAGTTTTACCAAGGACTTTGTTGGTATGGCCAGATGTGTGACCACAGCTCAGACCCATGAGGTTTTAGCCCATAACTGAGGACTTGATCAGGACTTGATTGTGATGATGGGACTGTGCTGCTCTCTCTTCCCTCCTGGTTCTTGCTATCGGGTGGAGATCTGTTGCTGGAGCTGTGGACAACACATGGCTCAGCCATAGATTAAAGAAAGATCCCATATATAGGACTATGTCAGCTCTAAACTGAATTATTTATTAATACAAATTTTCAAAGTGTATGAAAAGGTTTATTTCATCTTTGCCAATTTGCTTTCTTTTTTTCACTGGTATAGGGAAATGAAGTGAAAGAAGGCAAGAACAACAACAAAGTCTAAGCTCCCTTGAAACAGTTTAAATGCAAAATTTGTGGCTGTGATCAGGGCTGGGGTTGCTGCTTGTCTCACGCCTAAAAGCCAATCCAAGAATGTCTCTCCATACTGAAATCTTCTTCACTAGGCATTTGATTTATGTTCTTAATGCTTTACAGTTGGATCCTTCCTCTTCCTTTCACAGACTTTCCGAAATTGTGCCTCTGGGAGTTTGAGGTTTTGCATTTATTTTTCCTTTTTGGAAACAGACATCTACATACATGAGAAGTTCCTGGGTTCACATGGGCTCCACAAGGCAATTTGCTACTGAATTACATATTTCTGGTGCTCTTGGGAATCCAGAATTCGAAATACAAGTGTTAAAATTCCTCCTGCTATAGGCACTTTGTCCATTCTATCTGCTTAGCCTTTTGCACTGTGAACAGCCTTTTTTGCACTCAACTTGTATCTTCAAACTCCTTTGCTATTGAGGATGGTGTTTTTGTTTCATATTTGTAGCTGGAAAAGATGAAGGTGATGTAGATGGCTTAATCGGGCTGGTCTCTGCACATAATTTATTTTCTGCCTTGTTGCTAGTGGATATGCTGGGAAATCTGGCCCAGTGGTTATCTTAGGAATAGCCCATGATTTAAGTCCATACTTCCACAGCTCCTCCGTGCTTTTGAAGGGCGCATCAGGCATCTCATCCAAGCGGTCGCTCTAATTGCTTCCTCTCTTTGCCACTGGAGATGCTTTAATCACATCCATGCCAGCTCTTTTCCTGATGGAGCAGGTGATCTGGAGCAGGAAAAAGGACTTTGTGGGGTCCTGTGGTGCAGCAAGGGAGCCACTTCAGTCTCGTACCCCCTCTGCTCCTCCCTGCATTCATGAGGAGGAGCCGTGCAGGACGCTGTCACCGGTATCGGGTGGGTTGTACGGATAATCTGGGATCGCAGTTATGTGCACAAACAGCCTTGTGAACCCCTGGCTCCCTGGCAGGGTTGAATGAGCAAATGCAGAGCTGGGACAAAGGCAAATGCGGGAGGTATTTGGAGGTAATAGGGGAACTGGCTGCTTTCTGGGGGCCTCTGCTTCCCCTTCTGTAGAGAGCAATTAATGGGCTATTAATGGATGGTTAAAAAAAAAAAACATGAAAGAAGGAAGGTCCAATGGGCAAGACAGAGTCCTGAAACAATTCAGCCATGAGGGTGATGGGAGGATTTTGGAACTGCGCTGACTCATCTTCCATCTCCATGTCTAGAAAATGTTTGCTCAGCCCACGGATGGAATTCCCACATTCGGGAATCACGGATGCATTCACAGCCTGCAAGTTCCAGACTCCGAATCTGGTACCCGAAACGCTGGAAAAGCGTCCAGGCAAGAAATGAGGCCGTTTTCCAGTTAGGATGATGTAAGCAACGACCAAGCAGACAGCAGCTGTGCCGAGGTCAGCTCCTGACAGCCTGCAGGGCTTTGGTCCAGTTGCCTTATCATCTTGGCCAAGAAATTCGCCAAGGCACGTGGTGCCCTTCCAAGCATCCCAAGACTGCTGCTGCTCCATGGATATTGAGCGTTCACTGTGGAAAGGCCCCAGCCCCTGTTGGCACTGCTAATTGCTGCCTTTCTCCCACTGTGACTCGGGAATCTGCACGCCGCACCGCAAATAAGCCCGGTATAGGTGAGCACCAAGCAGAGCGTCGCGGCGCTTGGAGCACGTTGCAGCGCTGGGGATAGGGCAGGGGACAGGACTGTGCTTTGGCCAGGGGTTGGTGAGGAAATTTCACGCTGCTTGCGCTGTCTGGCTTTTGTTGGTTTACTTTAGTTAGTTAATTCAGCTGAAATTTCTAAGCCACATTACGCTGGGCTTATGCGAGCTGTCAGCGTGCGTGACCCGAATCTCTTTGGGTGGAAATCCCCTCGACGCTCGTGTGACCCAGTAACTGAGACGAGGATGCTGAGCAGCTCTGCTGAGTACTGGTATGGGCTGTTGCCACA
>VWPW01002599.1:77703-94867 GCA_013389825.1 Crypturellus undulatus | reverse complement strand
GGAGCAGCGGCAGCAGCGGAGCCGGAGCCGCCATGGGGGTGGAAGGCTGCACCAAGTGCATCAAATACCTCCTCTTCGTCTTCAACTTCATCTTCTGGGTGAGCTCCGAGCGCGGCGCGGGGCTCGGCCTTACCCCTCTGCCTAGCCCTTTCTCCCCTTTTATTTATTTTTTTCCAAATCAGATGTGGCCTGTGGATACAGCCTGATTTTTTTTCCCTCGTTTTAAAATATACGTAGATGTGTTTCACTAAATATGTGTATATATTTGTGTATGCTTGTGTTTTTTTATATATAATGTGTGTATGTGTATATACACACATATATAAACCTCAGAGCTACATCCTTTTCCAAGAACGAGGGGAGTAGCCTCCTTTATATATATATATATATATATATATGAGGGGAGTAGCCTCCTTTATATATATATATATATATACACACACACACATATATATACATATAAAAATGTGTGTGTGCCAGCGTGCATGTGTGTTTCTGTGTGTGTATATATATATTTGTGCATGTATAAATATAGTGCTATAGATAGATTTTTTTTTTCCGTCCCCCCAATCTCCTGTTTCCAAACCAGGGCAGCCCCGCTTCCCTGCCCCGTGGAGGTATGCCGGGGGCAAGGAGCTGGGCAGGGGGAAACTGGGTTTGGTGCCGTGGGTGCTTAGAAAGTCGGTGCACGCTACCGTGAGAGGGAGGATGTGAGGCGGCGGGAGGAGAGGCGCTGGGCACGCGTTGTTTTTGCGCTGGAGAGGTTGGGGGGTGCGTGGAACCTGGGTGCTTTGGGCTGCTCCCGCTCACAGGCGGCAGTGCCCCGGGACATGGAGCGGGTCTGGAATGTCACACCCAGGCTCGGGTGTTCCTGGGGCACGCGGGTGTTAGACACCCCGGAGAGGCTTGCTCCCTAGGGAAAGCTGTTCACAAGATAATTCACTGAGATCGTGTGGTGAACATAGCGACAGCACCATGTCTCCTGGTTTGCGCGATGAGATCAGTAGGTTTGTCCTGGCTATCACCACCCTGCAGCAGCGAAGTGCTTGCTCTTGGCGCTTGCTGTTAGCGCCTGCTCTCTTCTGATCTCTTGCCTGGATACTTGGAGCCTCGATGAAAACAGCACACAGAGCTGGAGGCAAAGCTGCCGCCTCCCGCAGGCAGCGGGTGCCCCTGCTGCTGCCTCAGCCCGCTCCTCGGTGCAGGCGCTCGGTGCAGCAGCACCAGACAGGAGGGAGGTTGCGAACTTGCCATTTCTCAGTACTTCCCTTAGTTCTAGGTCGGCAACATCTCGTTCTGCTGGCAAAGATCTCGGAAAGAGAGCTCTGAGCTGTTGTGTCGGCGAGCGACAAAAGAGGGAAAGTGATAAAAGATCGTGTTTTATTTGATTGTTTTATTCCTAAAAGGGTGTGTTTTGCTGCTGGGAACGTCCCCTTTGGGTGTAGGCAGCGCTAGAGGAGGCAGTTGTTCGGCTCAGGATCAGGCCCCAGCCCCACCCAGCGACAGCCGAGTCCCCACAAAACTGCCTGCCTAACAGCTCTGCTGCTTGCATGGACAAGAGGTGCCCGTTCAGCAAGCGTTTGCCGGGAATCTGGCCGTGTTTTTCACTCTTGTACCGAGCCCAGGGAGGCGAGCGGCGAGACGCCAATGGCGGCAGAGCTGCTTGGGACGCGGACGCATTGGGTGCTGACGGCTCTGCCCGTCTGTGCGCTGCGGCTGCTCTTAGTCTTTCCCACGCGTAGATGAAGCAACCGTGGAGCTGCCCCGTGACCCTCCTGCGGAAAGCCCCGCCGCCAAGACACGTAAGACTTGTTGCTTCGTGTCGTCAAGAGCGGTCAAATCCAGCCTGATCTCAGGCTCACTTGAGGCCGTCTTGCAGCTTTGCCGTTTTCCTCGGTGTGGTATTGAGCAAAGGGAAGATGACAAGCTCTGACAGTGATATTAATTGATACCTGATGGATTGCCAGTTACAAGATGAATGCAGGACAGTCCTATTTTTTTTTAACCATTTCTTCCTCCTTTAAAGTGACAGGCTAAACATCTGTAGTCTCCTCTCGAAAGTGCCTGACTGCGGACTCACGGTGTTCTCCTGGTGTTGTTCCTCCCAAGTTATCATGCTTATCCAGGGGCTTTTTCTTTCCTTCTTGTCCTAATTTCCTGTCATTCTTGTCGCAGAAGTCATCTGCTATAGATGCAAGGGAAGAATAGCCGCCTAGGTGACAGCAGGGCTGTCCGGAAGGATGTGCGAGGACTTTGCTCTGCTATTGTTCTGAGCTCGCTCGCTCGCCGCTATGTGTGTCGCGTTTACAGAACAACTGCTGGTCTACGAACTTCAGGGCCAAGAGGAATACTAGCTCCTTCCTCTTTCCTTTTTGCGGCTTTTGATGCCTACCCCTACCCTAACCAGGAAGCATCCTGATAGTAGTAATTCCCTG
This sequence comes from Crypturellus undulatus, assembly GCA_013389825.1. Taxonomy (NCBI): domain Eukaryota; kingdom Metazoa; phylum Chordata; class Aves; order Tinamiformes; family Tinamidae; genus Crypturellus; species Crypturellus undulatus. Next base: position 92,432 of record VWPW01002599.1, on the reverse strand, counting down.
GAAACTTCAGCAAGTGTTTCCTCCAGCCACTTTCAGGGAGAGTTAGGTAGTGTTTTTTGCCTCGTACGTGGTCTTCTCTTGACCACCGTCTTGCAGCGTGAGAGAGCAGAGAGCTGAGGCTCTGCTTTTACTTGAGTTTTAATGGAAGCCTTTTATACAAAGGATTCTCCATGAACTGTAGGTGCAGCGTACTCCTAGGAGCCTAATTTTCCCAGGGTATTTCTGAAGGCGGCTGTAGTTTTCTCTAAAAAAGCTTCAGCCTGGGTTGGCACATTTCCAGTTACCTCGAAAGATGTAAACCGTGGCCCCAGCAGCTGAAGATGCTGCAGGAGGAGTTCTGTGCTATTCAGCAGCAGCAGGATGAGCCTGCAAAGACCCTGCCCTTGCGGGGGCTCCAAGGAGGCAGCCCAGCACAGCAAGTCACCCGGCCTGGTCCACTGGTCTGTCAGCGGTGACAAGCAGCAGGTGTGAGGGGCTCCCTGCGGTGCCTTCCAGCACTGTCTGGAAGGCTGCTGGCAACCACAAGGTGCCTCCTGTGCCCACAGTGAGCGCGGCTGACAGTGCGTGTCCACCCACGCGTCTGCGGAGCGTTTGAGAACGAATTCTTGCTTCATTCTTAGGGCGGGTTGGTGTCCTTCCATGATTGCCCTGTACTCGTGCTAGATGTCTCAAGGCTGTGTTTTCCGTTTACCTTTGTTATTAGGACTTAATTTGCTAGGAACCGCTTTGGTGCAATTAATGATGCTTTTGGAGGGGCTGGCCAGTTGGGCCCTGGTTTTACCACAGCCTTTGTAGCTTTCACACTTTTATTTAAACTTGCGGTCAAGGGGAATTTTAGATGTAACAGTTAGCAGATGTGGTTAACAACAAAACTTGCTTTTTCCTCTGGGGAGGTGCGCGGGTGACTGCCTTATCCTGGGGATGCTTTTTGTATTTGGTTTTTAAAAGATAGAAGTTGCTCAGAGACAACTTGATGCCAGGTGGCCGAGCCCTGTTCACGCCAAGTTGTGCAGGTGCTCTAGCTTGCAGGTAGCCTCCAGCCTGAGACCAGTGCCTGGCGTGGGATCTGTGGTCGTGCCAGCTGGTTAGTATGCAAGGGTCGTCCGGCTCCTCACGCTCATTTGCCTATCATTTGCTTTGCACTGAATCGAGGTCAGGGGGTGTTGGCAAAAACAAGTGCGAGGCTGAACCAAAAGTTTGGCAGGCGCTGCACTTTCTTAGCATGCTAAAAAGGAGCTTGGGACGGTGCTTGAGAGGAAGAGAGGAAGCAATTCTAAGCCTCAACTGTGTTAACAAATAAGAAAGAAACTGCGATAAGGTTCTAAAGTAGTTCTGTTGTCCTGCTGGTGTGTAAATAAACTGACACCTCTGTGGCTTCCTCCCCCTCTCCTTCCCCTGGCAGCGTTTGGGGAAGCTGAACAGAGCCCTTGTGTTGGAAAGTGAAAGGAGAGCTGGACCCGGTGCCAGTTGCCCCGGTGCCAAGTGCCAAAGCAGTAACCTCCGCGGGAGGTTTGGGGGCTTGTGTCTGCCAGTGGTCCCTGTCCATCCGTCTGAAACGGAAAGGGCTGGACTCGCTGGGGGACTGAGTAAGAACGGTGTCTCTGAGCAGCGTTTGGCAGACATGATGCCTCGTTGCAGAGCAGAAACGATCCCTGTAGGCTACCAGCGACAGCCATCGACCAAAGCAGTGGAGGAAGCCCAGGGTAGCAATGGGAGAGCTTGTGGTGCTGGGAGGCGCCTGGGCTATGCTGCATGCGTGTCCAGAAACTGAATACTTGACCCAGGCGTCTCTCTTTTCTTAAGTCATGACTCAGGCAAGCGGTGTCTTTTGAGAGGTAAGGAGCAACAAAGGGGTTCTGGAGGTCTCTGGCTATCAACAGCAGCCAAGTGAGTACCTTTGGGTTGGATGATTCAGTTCCCACAGGCCAGACTGCCAACTACTGAGCACATGAAACAATGTACTGCCTTAAGGCAGCTGGACACCTGCTCCTGGGCTGCCAAAGAGGAGGTTTTTTCAGACCTCAGTGCTGTGGGCAGAGAGTTCTGTAAAAATGCTCTTCCGCTCTCACTCTGTGAAACCAGCGTGGCTAGGGCCGACTTGAGCAACCCCTGAAAGAGACGTTTCACTTCCCTACCTTGCAGCAGGTGGAGCACAAACGGTGCCAGGTCATCCAGTGGCTGCTTTGCTTTGATCTTGCCACACTATTGGAGAGCGGACAGTCTTTGCCCATCACTCCAGAGCTGGTTTGGGCTGGGCGCTTGGTGGGGCCGAGCTGTTTCTGCCCTGTGCTCTTTGCTGTGCCCTGGGCAGAGTTGAGGGCAGACGAGTTGGACTTCATCTGCTTTCTGGAATTAGTCGGATCTGCTACGCAGAGTGCAGCATGTGCAGGGCTGTTCTGTCCACAGCCCTACTTGAGCTAAGAGCCTCCCTGGAGAGGCTGAAGAAAGCCAGAAGCCAGAGAACTGCTTTAAAATATAATTAAGCCTGACCAAGGAGAAGTTGCTGGGCTCTGAGAAGGATCACCCAGCTTATTATCTAATACAGCCTGTGGCAGCTTTCCAGATTTGGAGCAGTGCTGCTAGGCTACCAAAGAGGTGTCTAATTAAAAGGAAGAGCTTGCTTCGATTCCCGTTTTCCAGACAACATGTAACTATTGTCTCTTGCCTGTGTGTGTGGTGTGGGAGAGTCCAAAGGGCTGGAAGAAGAGCAGAAGGAAACATGGAGGCAGAACATCCCTTCCAAGGGAAGGCGTTGAAAGAACGGATGGAAAATTTTGAGTATTTTCTTGTCTTGTGCAGCTTGGGGAAATCTGGCAGTTGCCCCCTGGAATTCAGAAAGCAGGCGCTGAGGTATTTGGCTTTAGTGAATGGATGAGGATGTGATAATAGCTTAAAAACACCCAGCCCTGAGGCTGTCTTGATGTGACAGGGAGGGATGTTGGGTGCTGGGTGCTACAGCTCACAACTCCATGAGATCATAAAAAGAAAATGGTGGTTAATGTGGTTTGCAGATCTGAAGCAGACTTTTGAAATCACTCCACAGATTGAGAGGAGCTTGAGTTCGATTTAGGTTGCAGCCCTTGTACAGGCTTGTTTACAGCTTAAACTGTGTCATTTTTGTATTGGTTAGTTGAACATGCTGCTACTTGAAGGTCAAAGGAAAAGTTTCCTTAGTGGGTGATCATTGTGAATAGGCTCAGCATCCAGAGCCAAGTTTTCCTCACGATAGCTCACCTGGATGTGTTTCTGGGCTCTGCAGTCAGTGAATTTTGTTCTGCCATCAGCCTGTGAAGCTTTTTCTAACATTTCTGCGTGGAGGAGGTTATTCAGCCTGGTCTTTTGGAGAGTTTGGTCCTCTGTCCTGTGTGGATGCATCATTTCCTTTGAGGGTGGAATGTCGTTGATAGCTGTAGGGAGGAATAAATGTGTTCCCAAGCATGTGTAATGCTCATCTCAACATTAACATCTGTATAATACCTGGAGAAACACTCTGATCCTGTGAAGAAAGGTACCGTGCAAGTGCCTTTCGCTGTGTTATTTGAAAGGAAACCAATTGTATTACTGTTGTTGTTAAATACTTAAGGCTTAATCTTAAAGCAAGACCTGAAACTGCTCTTTGCTGCTACAGTGGTTAGACCTAAGCGGAAGATCTCCCTGTATAGTAACACTTCATATGGGAGGTGCTTTCTGAGGTGGGGATAAGGTTGTGTGAATGTGGCACCTCACCAGGTGCCTGAGAGGAGGAGGTTCTGTTTGGGAAGAAGCATCATCATCTTGTATCTGCTTTCAGGGGAGGGTTGGAGAGCGAAGAGCTGTTTGGAGTGATGCTGCTTGGTCTTTTTTGGCTGCCTGGGCTGAATCTGTGGCCCCACAGTCTGGATAACACACCACGCTGTATGCCAGCCTCCTTCTATTCATCAGGCTTTATTTGGCATCTGACTTAGTGCTTCTCTGTGCTTTGTAGGAGAGTGGTTTTTTTTCTGGGCTTTTTTTTGTTTTGTTTTCCTCTTGCCCTCCCCTTAAACTGTTTTGAAAACCCCTTCAGTGTTGTGGGACTGGTAACTATAGGTACCAGCTAAGAATTTTGCCCTGACTGTGACTCTTTTAACAGCCCGTATTGGAAGCCGGCCATGAGCTGAGCCTCTCAAAGTAGAGCATACAGTGGCCAAGTGTCGCCCTTCTTCCTCTTCTGAGAAGAAAATGGGGCTCTTCACAAATGGCTTTTCCTCAGGTTCTGGAAAAATGTTTGAAAAGGCTTAATCTGATGGACTTTAGTCAGCCTTCATGTGTGATAAAATGTCAGTTTTCAGAGAAAAGTAATTGTTGCTACTGTGGTTTACAGGTCATGGTGTTAAGTTCAAAGGCTGAAACTCTCGCATTGTGTGGCTGTCCTCAGTTAGACAGTGTTCACACTTCCCTGACTGAAGTCACTTGCCCTTCCTCCCTCCTTCCTTCTCCCCCACCTTTCAAAAGTCTCACATGAGTCTTCATGGCTCAACCTCCCTCCTAACTAAGAGCCCCATGAGGTTGTGACCTATTGAAACAGTGGGGGATGCTGGGCAGGTCTGGAGAGCCTGGGCTCGGTGGGTGCCCTGTCCTAACAGAGCCATTTCTTGGTCTCTGCTCCAGGCCATCTGGGTGATGCCCCAAATATCAGTTCTAGCGCTGTAAGCGAGAGCTTGTGCAATCTGTTGGTTGAGCCAAGTTAGCCAGGAAAGAGGGTTGTCTTAGCCTAAACGTGGGTGCTCAGCGTGGGCACGGTGCTGGTGTTCTCCAAAAGCATGTCTGCACGAGCCATGACAGCAGCTGCCTCTGCAACTCAGGTTGAGGTCTCTGTGCTTGCGTGGACTTCCCCGACCCACGCCGTGCCCCACAAGCGTCAATGAAAAGAGCTTCACCAAAACATGCAGCGAGGAGGAGGTTCTCTTGTTCGGGAGCTCATGCGCCAGCCTTCAGGCTTCTCTCCTTGTCCCTCTCAGCAGCCAAAGGAGATTCTGCCCTTAGCGGCACGTTGCACTTGCCACAGGGGGCCCTCCATCTTCTCCCAGTTGTGGATGCTGTGTTGCTCATAGACCATCTTCTTTCATGGCGTGGCTAGAGGGCTGGAAAAAATGAGTTTTTGTGAACTTCCCTTCTTTCCATCAGTGGCATATTTAAGCAATAACACTTCTATTTAAAAGTTTAAGTGAGCCTCTGGCATAATGGTCTGCTGTCTTAACATGAAGATTGCCATAACTTCATACCTCTGTGAAGTTCCTTGGGTCGTAAGCTTAGTTTTTGGCATTTAACTCCTAACACAGGGATTACTGTACTCAGAGTCCTCTAAGTGCTTCCACAGAACTTATTGAGTTGCCTCAGATGAGAATTTTAGCTTTCCTTTCCAAGAAGAGAAGTGCAGTCCCTGCCTGTCTGCTCGCCCATGTGCAAGCTGCCATGGACGCACACGTACTGTTGTTCCTGGCTCCATTTCCTAAGTACCAGTGCAAAACTTCTAATGGCCTAGCACTCATTCTGCATGCCGCTTGCGTGTGTACGTATGACCTCTTTCAAAGATAATTTTCATTAAGCTACAGGATCTCTAGCTCCTAGATTCTCCTTGAGTCTCTGTTTTCCCTGTTGTGCAAGGTGCATAAGGTCCAGCTACAAAATGTCTTTTCATTATTTATGCTGTGCCTGTTGCAGCTCATAACGTGATATCTGCTCTTCTGTCTAGAGAGCAATAAATGACCTGGGAGTAAAGTATTCAACCCCAATTTAGTGATTAATTCCTGGCTGCATGACAGGCTTCTCGTATGACAAGATACCACAAGCTTGGCAAGTTATTTTATCTGCCTCCCTGCCTCAGTTGCCCAGACACAGAAAGGAGGACCTGATTTTACTTCTCCTTGGCCCCTTAGTGCTAAAGGTGGTCTCATGTCTGTGGTCTGGGAGGTGGCTTGGGGGCCTGTGGTAGCTTTGGCGGCAGGCGAACCCCGGCATGAGCGAGAGGGAAGGTGGCTCTGTCCCAAAGGCTCGTTCATACCTATTTTTGCTGCAAGGTGGGAGCTGCTTCTGGCCCTGGGAAGGAGCCCTGCGAGCAGTGTCTCGCCTTCGGGTCAGAAGAGCACCGAAAGGGGAGTCCTGGGGAGGACACCCAGCTGCTTCTGTGGGAAACTGGAAGCTGGTGCTTCCGAGAGAACCTGCCGCCACCTTGGCCTCCCTCCTCCTCCTCCTGATTTAGCCGGAGGATGTCGGTTCTGAGAGGCCCCCCGGGCCCTGCCACCTCTTCCTCCTCCCCCTCCTCAGCAGGAAGCCTCTTCCGCGGGAGAAGCAGGGGGAGCCGGAGGAAGAGGGGTGGTGACAGCGGAAGGGACCGAGGGATGATGCACATCCTGGTGCACGGGCGCCTCTGGGAAGCATCAGCATTCCCCCTCATGCCGCGGCCGGCCCCCGACGCGCCACCCGCCCCGGAGGGGCCTCGTCCCATCAAGGGCCTCCCCCATGGAAGGGGAGAGAGGGGTCGTCTCCGGCAGCCCGAGCTTGCCTCAGGGAGGGCAGACTCCAGAGGGCATCTGCCAGCCCCGTGTGGGGCTGCGTGCTCCCTCCCGATGCTCAAACTGTCGCAAATCCTCTGGAAACAGCACAGGGCTCGCGCTGCTGCCTCGTCCCGCCCTCTGCAGCAGAAAAGGAGCGATTTCCGAGAGTCGCCCTGGTGGGAGAACCGGGACCGGAGGCAGCAGGAGCTGCTCGGAGAGCCACGCTGGCTGCTGCGAGCAGAGGAAAATCGGGCCCTTCACAGGGCCATGAAGTGAAGTGCTTCGGGTTGTGCTGCATTTCGGTCACATGAAGATGTGTTCGCGCTGTTGCCCTCTGATCCTCCTTCAAGGGGGTTGCTGCATCTCAGGGGGCCGCTCTCTTCCTCCCCACAGCAGGGTCTGACCAGCAGCTCCACTGGCCTTTTTATTTTACTTTTTTTTCTTTTTTTTTTCCCCTCTATTGTGCCAAGCAGGAATTTCTGAAATCTCTTGTTAAAAGCAAGTCTTGCGGACAGCCCTGGCAGGCAAGATCCAGCTGGAATAGTCTAGCTGTCTGGGGAAGCAGCAATAAATCTTTGGAAGCTGGAGAACTGCAGGGAGGAGGAAATGCTTGGGAGCCTGTGCCGAGCTGCCTCTCCTGTACCGGGAAACACGCTTGGAGCTGCCCTGTTGGGCGCAGGATGGGTGCAGTGTGCGCGAGGCAGCGCCAGCGCCCTGGCATGGGCTGGCCTCCCACCTAGATTCAGGGGGAGCTTTCTGAAGGGGCAGGGAAGAGGCGTTGGGTTGCGTTGGGTTGGGTGGCAGTTATCTCTGGGTAGCACCTTCCTGGCGTTTTCCCCGCTGGCGCAGGGCCATGAGGACAGGGAGTCTCATAGTGAAGCCCACGGGGCTTCTCCCTCTCACTGTCTTTCCTTTGGAAAGAGGGATGCCGTAATTATAATCCTGTGCTTTTTTTGGTAGTGGAAGGTCACATGGAAAAAGTTGTTCATCGTTGACCGAGCCCTGTTTTCATTAGTAAGCTAACATTTTCTCTTAAGAAACCCAGTTGCTGTTGGATTAAAACTTCCATTCGGAGGTCCTCTGTGCTCTGTTAAAAACCCAAATGAAGTCAGGTGGTGAGAACGGGAGTTGCTTGGGCTGAAACCTGGAATATTTGGCGATGATATGGATGTTTCCTCAGTTGGCTAGACCTAACTGCTGGGGTGGGTTTGACAGGCAGAAGAGACTATATCCCTTGAGTGCGTATTACTGAAAAGAATATAAACTTTACACAGCTTGCAGTTTTCTGTGGTTCAGGCACTTCAATGCACATCTCATTTTAAAACAGCTGCTGCTGTTCATGTTGGAGCAAATGGCTCTTACTCTAGCTTTGCTGCCGGCATTTTGCACAAGGCTGGCACAGAGTCCTTACCCTCTGTATCCTGGTTCAGATACTGCTATCTGCCAAGCACACGGGGCAGCGTGCAGGGGGAAGATCAATGCTCATACGTTTGTTTATTGTTCTGCCAAAATTTGTCACACTGAGAAGAAGAAAGCAGATAAGAAAAGCTGCTCTCTGTGTGGAAATGTGTAGCTTTCCTTTCAGGGTTTTACAAGCCAGCTCTGGGTCACCTCTTTAAAATACAGTCACTGTGCTGGAAGTCAGGGTTACTATGGCAATTTGGTGAGGGATTTTTTTTCCCTCTTCCCTTCTTTCCTTCCCTCCATCTCTGTTCCCTCCTTGCAGAATCCCAAGTGGCCAAAGTGCGTCCTAGATCCATGGTCTTTCTGATGGTGAAAGGCACATGCCTTTCCCACGTGCAGGTAGACTCTTCATTACAGCTGACTTGTGAAAAAGCAATGAAATGAGTCCCGTTCCTCAAAACCAGGCTTTGCTGCGTTGTGCTGACCTCATTCCAAGTCTGTTGCCTTTTTGTAAAAACGATACCGTATATGCAGTCTCGGCAGGCCATCGCAGAAACCCAGATCTTCTTGGAGACTGTGTTCCCCAGGGGAGCCACAGAAAGACCTTTGCTTTAAAAGACGGCACTGATTAATTTGGGGACAGTCTCTTTATTCCCAGAGGGATAAATAAACATGGGTTTTATTATGTTCCTAGACAATGAATGAGAAATACCAGGCTGGATTTGGGTAACTTTCTGCTAAGCCACTAGCTACCTTATTTGGAGCTGAGTTTGAGCACAGGCTGGCTGTTCGTTGCTGTTTCCATAGCAAGGACCTGGGGCTCTCCGAGGCAGGCGAGATAAGGCAGCGTCCTGGCAGGCAAGTGGCACTGCCTCCTGCAGAGCCCGGTTAAAGCTGATTGTCTTGGAGGCAAAGGAGCAGAGAGGCTGACAAACATCCCCTTCCTCCTCCCAAGGGCAGGATTGTAGGGGCAGGGTTGTAGGTGGGGCTCTTTTACTTCCATTAACTGGATGGGGCAGCTCAAAGGTCCAACTGTGCTGTGAATTCTGCACAAATAGTGCATTTGCCATAGAGGGTTTTTTTTTTTTTTTTTTTTTTTTTGATGGTACCTCAGCAGGAATCTCTGCAGATCATGAGGAAAAAAAACACCAACTGACCCCAGAAAGGGCAAAGTTAGGCTCCCACTGAGCATCTTTTTTTTGGAAATCCCAGTCCACACATTAATTTAGGCCCTGCTGCAGCTGCTCACTTACAAACTTTGTGCTGTTACCAAACAAGCTCTTTTTTTAGATACAATCTTCATAGTGCCTTACGTGCTTGTAACTAGTCTGACTCAAAGACCCTTGTGAAAACGTTTCTTTCCTCCTTCATGCTGTGCCATGCTTACCTTTCCTTTATATGGGTGCTTTTTTTTTTTTCCAAATGAGTTGTTAAAAGGATATAAAACATTTGAAATTGAATTGCCATTTGAAATGAATTTACAGCATCTCTTAGAAGTCATTTTGAATTCATAAGGCTTTTTTTCCCCCCTTTTATGTGTATGTTTCTCCGCTTCCCCTGCCCCAGTGGTTTGAAAGGGGTGGATATGCAATGGGGTAACATGGTGAGACCAGCTCTTCTAGGGTTCAAGCTAGGCAGCAGTGCTCACCTGGTGAGCTAGGAGAGCCTCCCAGAGTTGTGTGTTGTGCCATGGCCTGACCACGCGCAATGCTTTGAGAATGGGGGAAAGGAGCAAAAACGCCAAACCAGGAGGGCCTTTGGTCTTCTCAAGCTGGAAATGTGAACTGGGAGGAGGGGAAGCTGAGCGAGGCTTCGGGCAGAGAGAAAAATGTGATGGTTCTCCCAGACACTTTCTCATCCCTGCTCTGGCCTTGCCTCCCTACCCAGTTTCCAAAAAATATGAAATGGGAGGGTGAGATGAGGCATGCGCTAGCTCATTGCAAATATAATGTTGTTTGGACTTAAATTTATAAAACCCTGAGTGCATAGCTAATGGCATCAAAGAAAAGAAAAGGTTCCTAAAACTTCCGTTGTAGGGTTCCTGCTTCCTAGGTAAGACTTAGCATTCCGTTTTAACAGCGATATAAAATAACTCATAGGAAAGAAATGACCTACAAGAACTGGAAATCACTTGGCAGAGGCTGAGAGTGAAAGATGGTCTTGCAATCGATGAGGACTGTGTGAATCATGCAGTCCATAGCCTGGAAAATGTTGCTGTAGGCTGCATAGGCTTCAAAACACATTGCAGAGGTGGGGCGAGGCTGAGTAATAAGGATTTTCTTGTAAGTTAGAGGTCTCCCTAGTAGATCTGAGGGTTGTGCTTACCTGGAATAGCGAATGCCCATGGAAAGTGTGGAGGGAACGACTAACAGCAAGAGGCCGACACAGGGCTGAGAGCTGGCGGGGGGTGAGGATGTTTCCCTCCAGGAGCCGAATGGAAGGGTTGGCAGCGCCGTGGGCCTTCTGGAGCAGGGGAGGGAGGACTGGGAGGCTCGTCCCTGTGCCGCGGCCGCCTGCGGCAAACCAGCGGCACGTTAACCTCTCCCAGCAGGCTGCCGTGGGTTGGAAACGCTGCCCGTTTTCCATGGCAGGAGGGCAACGGAGGCGGGGGAGGTTTCTTCCAGACCCGCAGAGGAAAAGGAGAACTTGCAGCAAGCTGGAACGGAAGCTCAGGTTATCGCCTAAGCGTGAGCTGAGAAATGGATCGTGACAGGTATCAGGGGCCTCTCACACCTGAAGCAGTTGCCTAAAAGAGGTCTTCAAAAAAATCGAGTCTTTCCTTCCCAGAGGTGCAGGCCGGGCTGCTCTGGGTACTGCAGCACTTTAACGTGTGGTTTCCATCTTCTTTCTCCCCAGCTGGCTGGAGGAATCATCCTCGGAGTGGCCCTGTGGCTCCGTCATGATTCGCAGACCACGAACATCCTCTACCTGCAGCTGGGGGAGAAGCAAGCCCCCAACACCTTCTACGTGGGTAAGCAGCCCCTGGGGAGGAGGGTGCAGGAGCTGGGCGTTTCATCCCCGCATGGTTTGTTGGGGTGCACCGTGAAAGCATAACATAGAGGATGATGCTGTACAGAGAGGATCGCCACGGGTGAGGAACAGACTTGGCAAGACACACAGTGTGATGTGTAGCTTAAAATAACTACTGCTTCCCTGGTTTTCCCTAAAACGTCTACCACGTGCAGATCCAAATGTTTGTCATGTGTCACCTGGACTATGTCTGAAACGTAGACTCCAAAGTGGCAAAAAGTGCAAAAGACCCTTGGACAGTGTTTCTATATAGTAGACTTCCTTTGATGTTCTTAGTTATGGTCTCCCCTGCAACATGTTGGCTTCAGCAGAGGGTACATGATTGATCTGGAAAGATGGGGGACTTGGCTGCCTCTCTTGTTTCCTCATCCCTCTCCCAAAAGGATATAAAAGTAGCTAAAGGAACAGTTGGCAGTGGAAAGTACAACTCGGAGAACAGCATGACTCATGTTCTCCAGGAGGGGCCGGTGGACCGTCTGTATGTGTGTTTAAGCTTAGTTTGATTTTATTAATATGACAGCACGCTGACTCGCTGGAAGAAGAAAACCCTTGTTTTGCCCTGCTCACTGGCGCTCTTGCTTATGAGCAGTGGTAAGTGGCCTCCAGATGGTCTCCAGCCTCCCTTGTGGAGAGGAGAAGATGCGGGTCCCTCTGACTCTCCCAGGGCCAATGCTGGGTGAGGACAATTGGAGCCTGAATTCCTCAGCTAAGAGCAGGGGTGCCGAGTGTGCCTGTGCCTGCAGAATAGGAGGTTCAGGAGTCTCACCCATCTTCTTGTGCGTGGACTAAATGCTCTTGGCAGTCCCATTGGAGATTCACTGGCCTCCACCAAAAGCTTCTGCTGGTGCTTGCTTTATCCCTGAGGGGTGAGAGCACATCCCTGCCGCGTGATGGTGGCCCTGCCCTGACGTGCCTGGAGGACCAGCTACCTGCAAGGAAAGGCTTGGCTGTTATCCTCATGTATATGTGCGTCTCAGCCCAGCAGAAAGGCCCAAGTCTTTTCTGGGTTTTTGCGTGTTTTGAAGCAGGAAAGCCCCAGATTCCTCCTCTCTGTGGGGTACCAAGAGAGCAGGCAATTGGTGAGATGGAAAGAAATGCACTCCCGCTCCAAGAATGGGATAGTTGCAAGGAATGTGCGGAGCTGGACTGGTCCGTTCCCAGCTTGCTGAGCAGCCTTCTCAAGCCGACTTGTCCCGCTCGTCTCCGGAGCGGCTTCTGTGGGCCGTAGCAGCGGGCTGCTGCAGCGCTCCTCTCCTGCGCCTCAAGCACCCTTGGCTTCTCAGACCGTTTTTTGTTTGGTTTTCCCTCTTCGTGTGCTTCGGGTAGCCCTGAAGTGCTACTGGCCTCTGCTGTTCTGCTGGCAGTTGGCATCAGGCGGCTCCAGCAGGAAAGTGCTGCCTTGCCGGGCTTTCCTGGTGCCCAGCAGTGGCCGTGCTTGGAGCCTACTCTGTCTTTCAAAGCTGTGCTGAGCAGCAGAGCTGCCTGGATTCCTTCTAGCGGCTGTAATTTTCATTCAGCAATAGCAGCAGCGCGCTCCGTTCAGCTGGTCTCCGGCGGGGCCTCTGGGATTCCTTGCTTTCCCCTTTTTTTTTTTTTTTCCTTTTTTCCCTCCCCTCCTTTTTTCCCCTCTCTTTCTTCGCTCTCCCCACCCTGTGGCAGCCAACGTTCCCATCGCAGCAGCGCACACCCTGTTTCTCCCTCCTCTGGCGTCCAGCGCCCGCACGCACACAGTGTTCCCGCTCCGCGCGCCTCTCGCTCCCACATGCTTGGGCTTGGCCTCCAGTGCTGGGTTTCTCCTCACAGACTGCTCCTCGGCGTCTGGTGCAGGGCACTTGTCCCAGGATCTGCCAGGAGGCTTTTGAAACACCCTTTTTTCTTCTTTTTGTTTGTTTTCCTTTTTTCCTTCCCCCCTTAACCACCGCTTTCTTGTTTGCTGGTGTGGCCTCTCTGCAAAGCCCCTGCTGGCTGTGGGCAAAGGGATGCACTGCTGGGAAGCGGCAAGGATCCTGACGGGAAGGGAGCGGGAGGCATTCCTGCTTTCCTTGGCCCTGGCGCCCCAGAGGCACCTGTTGTTGCCGATATTCCCCCGTCCACGGGCAGTTCCGGGGATTTCTGCGAGAAATGCTCTCCCCAGTGCTTTGGCATTGGGCTAGTCGTGTTTCAGGCTCCAAAGGCTGCAACCAGAGCTCTTGTTTGTGGGTTTTTTTTCCCCAGGGAGTAACATCTGCTGGTGACCACTCCTTGCAGCTTGTGCTTTTGGCTCTACCACTTTGGCCATGGTCGTAATGCTCCAGAAAATGGCACATTAGCTGCTTGGTTGCTCTAAAGCTGAAGCAAAACCGAGTTAGGGGATGGCTGGAATGGCCAACCATTTCTTCATTAATAGGCCAGGAACCTTGTCCAGAAACAGTTACTGAAGGCACTGTGAGGAAAAGCAGAAGGAAGAACACTTGGGGTCTCTACATCTAGTTGCTGGCCATGGCTGTGTGTGTGTGTGTGTTTGGGGGATTTTTTCTGCCCTGCTTTTCATGCCAGACCATGGCAGCGTAACGCTGAGCACCAACCAGGCAGGGATAAAGAGGAGCGTGGAGGAAGGCAATATTACCCGTTGATGGCCACAGTCTGAAAGGCTGCAAGGTATGTGGTAGGATGAGGAATAGTCTGACGCTTTGCAGCAGTGACGGGCTGAGGGGCTGTAGTATTGCACCCATTATTAGGTGCAGTATTGCAGTGTGGCAGTTCCTGCGGGCGCTGGGTGCTGCGTTGGTGGGACAGGCTGAGAGGCACCAGCGTGAGGCTTCTCTCCTGGCAGGACCTGTCCTGAGTTACAGCCACAAGGGCAGGAAAAGAGGGTGCCATTGGGTTAGTGGCTTGTGCTTGCCCTTTAGCACTGAGCTGGTTCAGCAAGCAGGTCTGGGTGGAAACCTGAGCCAGCAGCAGGTTGGTGTTGGCACTCAGAGCCAATCCTTTACTTCAGTCCTCTGTAGAGAGCCCATTTCGTGAGCCTGCCCTCCTAGTGCCCTTTGGGACTCGCTGACTTTCGGGGCCCCTCTGGTGCCAGAGAGCTGGGCATGAGGGCGCTGTATGGGGTGGGCCGGAGGCTCTGTAGCTGCATTCTTGTCACCGGGCTCCTGGCTTTCCCGAGTGCCCTGTCTATTCCCTCATTTGCTTGTTCCCCCTGAAAATACATCATGAGGAGCAGAGTGCTGCAGTGGGGTGTTTTGGGCTTTGCTCTTAACAGATCCAAAATAGGAAATCTGTATCCAGCTGTTAATAGCAAGTGATAGAATAAGCTGCCCAGCACGCCGACTGTCCCCGGGAGCGGGGCCAGCTGCGAGCAGGAGCACGGGAACATGCAGTGGTGGGAGAGGCTTCGGCAGAGCCTTGGGAAGGGAAAGGGGGTCATTTTTTTTTTTCTTTTTTTTTTTTTTTTTCCCCCTCTCTCTCCTCAGGTTCAGTTTTTCACCCTGACCTTTACATTTTAATAATAATTCCTCTCCTGGCCTGTGTCCTTTTTTTCCCCAGAGTGCTATGGCATCGGCACTCCTTGGGAGGAGTATAAGGTTTCGGGCAGGCATGCAATGGCGAATTAAATTTGGATGCTGAAGCTGTTGCTGCCACTCCCCTTCTGCACTATCCTTCTTCTGGATATTGCTGCTCTGAGTAAAAAGCCACCACCATTTCTCTCTGTCTGTCTCTCCCTCCCTCCCTCTCCCTCCCTTCCTCTCTCTCTCTCCCTTCCTCTCTCTCTCTCCCTTCCTCTCTCTCTCTCCCTTCCTC
>VWPW01002599.1:0-77166 GCA_013389825.1 Crypturellus undulatus | reverse complement strand
CTCTCTCTCCCCCTCCCTCTCTCTCTCCCCCTCCCTCTCTCTCTCCCCCTCCCTCTGTCTGTCCTTTTTCTCTCATTAGCAAAAAGATTCGAAATGGTGGCAATTCTGGAAGTGCCTGACAGGCAGCCTGGGCAGCCCGGCTATGACGTCCCCTAGAGAGAGGGGGACATGGTGGGGGCAGCAATAGCGTCAGGCTAATTTTAATGCTGTGCCTTGCGTCTGCTAAGCCGTGGTCTGCACTGAGCTACAGGTGAGATTGGCTCGCAGGGGGAACGGTTCTTGTGCAGCACTGAATCCCTGCTCTCGAGTGCACGTGCACTCATTTCCAAGCAAACTGCACTCCTGCCGCAGGCCAAGGAGCGCCGCATCGTCCCAAGTGACACACATTGGCCCAGCAAGGGCTGAGGAGCGGATTCTTCTGTCCATAAAAGCAGCTTTTTCACCACTCATCTCTTGGGGACCGCCTTGGGCCGGGTGGGGGTTGTGAGTGAGGGCTCCCTTTCAGAGGTGCCCCCAAGATTGCGCTATGAGCTTCATGGTGCTGGAAAGACTTCCGAAAGCAGGTCCTGACCAACACTGGCTTCATTGGAGCAGTGCTGAGTTCCTGATGTTGTGCTTGCTGTTATGGCTCCTTGCTCTTTCCCTTCCTTTGGGAAACTGCAGGCATCTTTTAAAGGTGGCCTGCTCTTTTATAGCATGAGATTAGCCTCAAAAGCCCGGGAAATCTGCTGATCTTTCTATAGGAAGATACCTAGGTCCTGTGGTAAACACTAGCAGAAACACTGCCTTCTGTCTTGGCATCACACTGCGCAGTGATCCCTGTGGATATGGGCAGCTGGTCCAGGCCCCTGCTCTATTCTACCGCCTGCTTGTGCTCTGCCTCCCCCAGCCCCGTTAGCCTGGGGTTTAACAGGATGTTGTGAACTGTAGCCAGGATGGCGGGCATGAGCTGGGAGTTGCATTTGGCCCTGGGTTACAGTAAACCAAAGAGTGCACCTATTTCCCGTGGTGAGTAGGCTAATTCTGTGTAGGCCCTTAAAATTGGAGGAAATATGAGTTGGTCGCTCAGTTTTTAAAGGAATGTGCTCTGTGTCTAGGCGCCTAAGTAAATTAATTTAGTGAGAGCTCTGGACAGTTACATTCTCCTCTTTAGATGCAGAATGAAAATCTGAAGTGTGTGTTTACCTGGACTGGTTATTTTGCACATCTCAATAGATCCTGAAATTACTGAGAACCAGGAAAATCAGAGAAACGACATTTTTGTTCAAATGTTTGAAAAAGAAGTGATTTTTTTTTTAAATGTTGATCTATTGAGTCCAACTTTGCTCTAATCACTGTAGAACAACTTTAGTAATAAAATTTTAAAATAGTATTTTAATGCAAAGCATGTGGTAAATACTGTGCAGCCTCTCGTGGGGGGACATGTTTAACAGTATTAAAATATCCCTCTATATTTTTATCTTTGGTTTCTCTCCGACCAGCAACTTGTGACAAGTCAGATGTGCAAACAAAACAGGAAGTGTCTTCCCGCTGAAGCCCTCTGCCCTCACTCAGATTAACTCTTAGATGAGTTTGGTGTGATAGCTGCATATGGCAAAGGAAGTAGTAAGCTTAGTGTGACTAAGACTGTATTTAATTGTAGTTCAGTTGCCTTTGTTGTACCCAGCTCCTTGTCCTCTTTCGCCCATCCCCAGTCCATCTCCGTCTGTTGTCTCTGCAGCGGAGGAACTCTGCCTCATGTAGCTCCTACAAACTCAAAGCTTCCAATAGTTTCAAACCATAGCTTCCAGAGCTACGCCAGGTGTTTAGGCAGTAAAGAGTCCCCAGAATGTCCTCCATCTGTGTTTGGATGCTGCCAGTGAGTAGAATTTGCGGCACATTCAGGCATCCATAGCTGGGGGCAGCAGGAGCTGGTCTGGCCCGTCGCAGCCTCGGCCTCCTGCGCTCTTGGCGCGTGTTAGCGTCGCCTGTGCTCGTTTTGGGGGATGCTGTAGACCCAGCTCTTCCCGCCACCCCTGCCCTGCACGCTCACTGATCACGCACTCCCATACTGGAGCTAAGGTCTCCTTCCTGCACGTCCCAGCTAGGCAAAACGGAGAAAATCTGTGCGGCATCTCTGCTTGGGGAAGCTCTTGGGGTGGGGATGTGAGTACATGCCCTCATGGGGAGTTTGGCTTGGGTCTTCGCCACCCCCCTCCCCAGCTTTGCTTTTATGCTGGAGGTGTCCTTTGCTTCCTCCTGCCTTTATTCCTCCAGACAGGCGGTCTTTCATCTCCCCATGCATGCCACATCCCCCCAGGAGAGCTCTCAGTGCCTCCCAATGTTGTTGCTCCATCTGGAAGTGATTAGCAGCCGCAGAGCAGCAATGTTTTCCTTGGAAAAAGGAGTGCAGGGAAGTGGAGGAAGGGTTTCCCAGTTCTCCTCTTGCGGCATCCTTGCTCTGTTTTCCTCTTAGTGCTTCCTTGGGCACACGGGGGAAACAATCAGCTCTGCAGCAGCTGGCTGAGCTGAGGCGCTTGGAGGTGGGAGAGTGTTCAAGGCCACTTCTACCAGGGCTGATGGACAAACATAGCAGGGAGGCACCCCCCCGCCTGGCTGGTGTGGCCACCCTTTCGCCCTCCCACCCGAGACTTCCCGGTCCCTGCAAATATCTCGCCCTCAAGTCCAAAGGAAGTGTGTTTTGGTCAGGGCGTTTTGCCCTTGCTGGTGGCCTTCTTCCAAGATCCGTCCTGGAGGATGCGGAGGAGTCTCCCTCCCACCGCCCCGCAGAGGTGACAGCGACATCCCGGATCTTTGGCCTCTGCAGACCACCAGGCGCAGAGGGATTTTCCCTCATCCCTTGCCCAACCGTGGATTTGTAGCATCTCTGTCTGTCGGGGTGAGAAATCAGAAGGCCGACGGCCCGGCCACGCGCTGCAGCAGGGCCGCTGCCCTCTGCCGAGGGAGACTCGTGCGAGCAGGCGGCCAGGCTCGGCGCCTCGCCTGCGCTTAGCGAGGCGCCGTGGCGGGGCCGGCAGCCCCACGACCTCTGGAGATGCATGAGCATGGGCCCCCTGCAAGCCAGAGCGAGCCCGGCATGGCACGAGAGCAGCGCTGTCCTACGCCGAGCTGCTCCCTCTGCGGTTTAGAGGGGCTGTTCCCATGCTGTGCTCATTCCTCCTGTTATTTGTTTAGAAAAATATCTTGTTTTTTTTTTTAATTTCTTTTTTTTTGTTGTTGTTTTTTCCATTTCTCAGTGGAACTCAGCAGGGATGGGACATGGGTTTCACAGCCCTGCAGGCAGCAGCTATGTGGCTGTAATGCCAGAATGAGTAATGACATTGAATGCTGCCTTTTTCTGCCCCTTCCTTAATCCCAGCCCTTCATGTCCTGTTCCCTCCTGGCCTCGGAGCAGGAAGCATCCCTCCAGGGAAGCCAGGAGCTGGGCTGGCCTCTCAGCTGCCTCCTGCGAGCTCCCCAAAGCCGTGGCGTGGCTCCCGTGGCTCGTGCTCCTCTTCCACGTCACTTGTGGGGGCTCTCGCGGTCTCACCTAGCACCGTGCTGGCCGGGCTAGAGGCAACACCGCTTGTGGCGCTGGAGACTGCGGAGCGGCGTTGGCATCGCGCGCCTCCATGAACGTCCTGTTGACACTCGCTGCCGCTCCAACTCCTGGGGCCACGCTGCATTTCCTCACCCCTCTGGTTTTACTTGCGACACGGAGTGAAGAGCGTTTCTTATGTTGAAAGACCTGGAAAAAACCTCCCGCATACGAATGGATCGCGATGACCGCTTTCCCTTGCCGGGAAAAAGGCCGGTTGTTCCTGGTTATGCTGTGGTAGCTGGGGAGGGGCCCCAGAGCAGTGTGCACGAAGGCTGTGGAGCTGCTGCCGTCTTGGGAAAGGCGCCGCGACGCTGAGGGCGCTGGCCCTGCCTTTTGTTCCCGTGGCAGCGCGGACAGGGTGTCTCCGCAGGGAGATGGCACTCACCATGGCGCCCGTACCATCGTGTTGAGCGTTTTGTGTTTGCTCTTAAATGAACCCCAGGGAAGAGCCCTGTGCTGCTGCTCCCCGCCGACAAGGGAGACTTGTTCGCGCCTCCCGGCGGAGCTGGCTTTGCTCCCGGAAGCCTTCCAGGCTTTCCGCGGGTTTCCGAGCCGAGCCAGTCGTCGCAGCCCTCTCCCCCGCTTGGCCACACATTCCTGCTTCTCCCACTGAACCACTTCCATCCGCCAGGCTCGCGTCAGGAAATGCCAAGTGGGATGCGGGGTCAGTGAGGCTGGAAACCAGCTCGGCCGGAGCGGGATTGTGGTCTGGGAGCTCCTCCAGCTCCCCGCTCTGTTCTCATGTCCTGCTCTGGTTTGTTGCATTCGGTGGGGGCTTAGCAGACCGGCTCCTCGGAGAATACTGCATTCCCCTCCCGCTCTGCAGCCGCACTAGGAGCCCACATCTGCCCCCTGCTTTTACTTATATTTCCGTAAGAGTCTTCCCAGCACTTTTCCTCCCCTCTTGGGCTGTGTTTGCGTTTTCACTAAAGTATGAAAAAAGCAAAATCAATTTGGATTATGTGGAGAGAAGAGCTTGTCTGGGCAGCTTGGCAAACTGTGCAGTTTGCTTCCTTTCCTTCCTCTTTATTTTTTCAGTCTTGTTATTTTTTTGGTGATAGTCACTGATATTTGGTGTTGACTCTGGCAAGGAGCTGGCAAAGCATTTGTAGGGAGAGAAGTAGGTTACCGGGACCTGGTTGTCTGCCGAGAGGTCTGAGCAGTCTGGAATGGGATTTCAGCAGATGTTTTTTGTTCTGTGTGTTTTCTTTCTTCTTTAAAAAAAAAATGGCTGCACAAACACCAACAAAGAGCAAATATAGAGGGGCATCCGAAAGACTCCTATAGCACAGCAGATGCCTGCTTCCTCTTAGTCACCTCCATCAGCTGAGGTTCTTGCTGGGCTTTTTATCTCCTAGTTTTCAGGAGGAAACTTTTAGTTGTCCTGATGATCTCTTAGCTATTTGTTCAGGCTTGGAAGTTGCCTTTGATGCTTATTTTGAAGAATGTGAGAAGCAAATCTTTCACTACACCACAGAAGTGAAATGGTTGTTGGGGTGCTAGCAGCATCATGCTGCTGTGTCACCAGATCCATGGCATCTACTCATCACCCATCTACCAGTTTGAACGTTCACTTCTCCAGCCATTGAAGCCCCCTTGCTCCCAGCTGAGCTTTCTGTCTTCTCTCTGCTGATGGTAGGCTGGCAACCTGCTGCACTTGGGTGATCAAAACTGCATTTCCTGCAGAGATCCCTTGAGATCAAAACTCTTCTACTGAGTCACCTAGGCCTGTAAAAGATGCAAAATCTTGACCTGTTTTGGGTTGAAAACTTGCCACCAACTGTAATGCTGGTAAAGGTCGGAGAGGGAGGAACTGGTTCCTGAGCGTTGGTGTATTTTGGTGATAATCAGCAGACCTTTTCTCGGTCATATCGCTGAAGATACGTTGTTCTTCTCGAAGCGGCAATTATGCAGCTTCTGGAGTCCTCCGCGGGTGTCTGTGGAGCTGGCTGGTGTCCAGCAGACAGCCTCCGCTTTACGGGATGTCTTAATGCCTTCCCGGCGCCCCTGGCCCTGGGGAGCCTCCCCACCACGGCTGCCTGCCTGCGCGGGCTCCCGGCCAGCGCCCGGCGGGTGCCTGCTCTCCGCTTCTCCTTTCACAGTCTGCAGCAGCGCGGCTTTAGCCACTGGGGCAAAACCAACTCAGGCAGCGCCATGTAACTTTCACTGCTGGTCTCTCCTTTTCAAGAAATTTCCACCTTGTTTTTCCCTTTGCAAGGCACTTTTGTCCTTCTTCTTTTGTCCTTCTTTACCTTCATGGCCAGCTGGTTGCTGAGTGGCAGCTCCCAAGCTGCTGTTTGGATCTGTGGGTGCCATGTGTGCCGTGGTGGGTCCTTTGGTAGTGCCACAGGGTGCAGCTGGTGCCTCCTGCTGCAGGCGGGTGGCGGGAGGACGTCGCCAGCCACGATTCCTGCCAGGTTTCGCAAACTGGAAGTTTCTCCTGGGTCAGCCGGGCCGGTCATTGTGCCTTGGCTTCCCCTCCATCTGGTTTCCTCCCTCTTACCGATGGCTAAATATAGCGGGAGGCTTTGTACGAGCGTCCCGCGGGCGGGAAGCACTGTGCTGATGCAAGCAGGGCCCTGGCGCAAAGGCCCCTCGTACAGCGTCTCCACACCTGCGTTCGGCCGAGCTAGCCGCTGCCTTCGTGCTGTGCTATGGCGTCAGTGTGCCCGTGGCTCTTGTTTCCAAATGAGAAGAGTTGAACAAGTAAAAGTTAGACCTTCCCCCAGTTTGACTTCCCTGTATAGAGTTTTTGAACTAATTGAAATTATTGTATCCCTTTTTTATTTTCTTTTCGAGGGTTTGCATTGGTTTAACCTCGCTCTTGGCCAAGTCAGCAGGGCAGGCGGTGTGGCGTGCTCTTTAGACTTTGCTCTGAAATTATTAGATCGTCAATCAAAAGTGACAAAATTAAGAGAAATCTTAAAAAAAAAAATCAACATGGTACCTATGTAAAAGCAATTTTAATCTTGGCCTTCATTTGTAATTTAGTTTTTATTCATAAGGTAGAGTTGACTGCCTGATAACTGGTAGCTAAATAAAAGCTTTAGTTGAAGAGCAGTGTCTCTTAGGAAGATTCCCTGAATTGCTGTTAAATTCCAGGTGCTTAATATATGTTTATTCAGATTCTGTTTTATTTTCTCATTGCAGTTTAAAAACGATGACTGCAGCCTTGCCTCCTTTTTACACAGTTGCTTGCTTTTTTGGGAGGCGGGGGGCAACTTTTTTTTTGGGCTTTGTTGTTGTTGCATGTGAAGTTGCTATTGAAGGGGAGGCAGACCTCACTTACAAAATAGTAGAACCCCTGTACTTAAGAACATGAGCTTACAGATATACTATGTGATACATTAAAAAAGGAAAACTCTATTTTCAGAAAAGGAAACAAACTTAACTGAGCCACTGGCATTTGGCCATTAAGGTTGGTAAGGGACTAGAGCTAGCAGATCTGAGCTAAGGGTTGTGGGTTTTTTGCCTTTTTTTTTTTTTTTCCCCTGAGTAACCTTTCATTCCTTTGTTTTTTTTTTTCTGCCTTCCCTAAATGCCCAGTTTCCAAATTTTGAACTAGTTATTGAGTAAGTTGACTGAGGAACATTAATAAATTGAGGGAAAAATATCTTCTCTTTTGTAGAAGCTGTAAAAAAAAAAAAGAGACGAATCTAGGTTATATTTAATATGATGCTGAAGCAGTGCTTTTTCTTTAGTCTTGTCACTTGCTCGTCTTTAAAAGGTGAGCAAGAAATAGAAATATTTAATACAAATTAAACATTAGACTTATTGTTAATTTGAATAAATATATTAACCAACTGCTTTTATCTCCTCTGCTTAAGCATTTAAAATAGAATTCGATGGGAACTGGGTAGCACCCGCACTCAGGACATGCTAAAGCCTTTGTCTTCCTTGCCTTTGTCTTCCTCGCTACACCCTTTTCCTATTATTGATCCAGCTCAAGGGATTTCCGGTGGCTTGGGAAGGAGGATGGGCTTTGGGTGGTTGTTGTTTTAAGTTTCAGTAGGTTCCTGGAAAGCTTAACAGAAGTCTTAAACTCCTGCTTTCCATCATGTTGAGGTCCATGTGGGTGCTGTGCCCCAGCAGCAGAATGACTGGGCAGGGGGAGCTTCTGCAGAGGGAACACCAATGGGCAAATCCACTAAAAAATGGATTCCTCCAAGGTGATAAGAGTTATTTTAGAGGGAGGGATAATAGGATTGCCCTGAAATACAGCCTGAACTGAAGCAACAATTGATCATTTCCATCAACAACACTTGCATGTTGTGCAAGAACTTCAGTGTCAACAGAAGAAGAGCAGAGAAGCAAGAAATAGAGCAAGATGCGGTGGTTTTCCCTGCTGCTGGAAGCCCATGCTAGGTCCGCTGCCCCCTCTGCTTCTGTGTCTCCTGGGCCTCAATTCTGCACGCCTGTAATGAGCTGTTGCAGGGAGGCAGCACACCTGGCCGGGCGCCTGATTCTGCAGTAACGCGCTTGCCTCTCGCTTTCCCTTGCAGGGATCTACATCCTGATCGCCGTCGGTGCCGTCATGATGTTCGTGGGGTTCCTGGGATGCTATGGCGCGATTCAGGAGTCTCAGTGCCTTCTGGGAACGGTAAGAGGCGCAGAGCTGGCCTGGTGCTGAGCCACCAGACTCGTCCCCATGTGGTATACACGCCCCTTGTGGTGCTAAACTCAGAAGCAGGAAAGATTTCTTGCAATATTTTGGTGAGGATGTCAAGATAAACAATGGAAAATCAATTCCCGAAGGGCTGCAGGCACCACAAGGAGAGGCAGCATCTTGGGATTGCCGGCATGGGACGATCTTAGCAATTGCACAAACTGCAGCCACAGCAAAAGCTTCGCCAGAGGGGGAGGGAGACCCATTGGTTTAAAGCAAGTTCCCACATGTGGTCCTGCTTTAAGCAAGTTTCCAACCTCTTCTGGCTTCCCACGGCCCCTTGGCAGCAGCAGGCAGGGCAGCCAGCCTCACAGGAGGCGACAGGGAGAGAGGCTCTTGGTGTGGGCTTTGTGCAAGGTGCCCTGTGGGCACTTGCATTCTGGCACCCTTGGAGCGGGTCCATGTCAGTGGTTTATGTATTTTTTGTGTAATTCTCCTCTGCCCTCTCCCATCACGGAGCCGTCTGCAGAGCTGTCGTGCTTGGGAAGGCCAGAAGTTGCAAAAGCCTCTGAAAAACCCTCAAAAAAAATGTAAAAGGGAGGAGAATAAATTTAAAAAATTGAGACAGTGCTGTGCTTTTTTGAGTTGAAAATTTGTTTTGTGATGGAGAGCAAGCCATGGGCGCAGACCAGATTGGGAGAAATGGAGCTTCTCTCCTGGCTCCTGTGCTCGCTGTGAGCAGGTTGCTTCACCTCTGGGCTCTTCTGGTCAGCGTTTGCAGGGGATTGATGCAAAGGGGGAAGCTCCAGACCCTGCCATGTCATCTGCAGCAGAACACGTGAGCAGAGCAGCAAGAGGGAGTCACTCAGCCTGCGATGGGTGGTCTTCCCCTCACATGGATCGAAGTGCCCATCCAAGAGGACAGTTGTGTCCCTGCCCTGTAAAAGCGGCATCTTGGCTGTGTGGCAATCCAGGGGCAGAGCTAAATCCCCACAAAATTACATCCCTCAGGCTGCAGTAAGCAGGGCCCCCTCAGCTGGAGGGTGCCCACTGCAAGAGTGGGCCTTAGGGGCCCTAGTGCTTAGACAGGGAATGACACAGAGCGCACCCGCCATGCGGGGTCCTGCTCCCTCGGATGGAGGTGGGACCCAGTTCCCCAGATGTGTTCCTCAACTAAGCAAGAGTTAGGAGTCCCTCCCTGCAGGAGGTCAGTAGTCCCATTTCCACTTTCCCCTGTTCTTGCACACAAGAACTTGTTCTGTCATATTCCCACCTCTTTTTTGTCTCTGCTTTTATGGCAACTCTGACCAACCTGGAGGGTTCCCAGAAAGAAATCCTTGAGGGCAGTGTTGTCACAGCGGTCACATGGGCTATATGGAGCTCACCCGCCTGTGCTTTCCTCCTTGACTCGGATGTATGCGCTTTAAAGCTTGCCCTTTCCAGTCAAACAGAATCACAAAACGTTCCTGGGGTATGAGCAGAAAGCTGGAGGAAGGCTTTGGGGTGGCACAGAGGAGTTTTATAATTGTAGCAACAGGGTGGGGCTGTGGGAAAACATCAGAACTAGTATTTATGCAAAAAAATGCTGCAGCTTTGCAGGGCTGTGAATGCCAAGAGCGCCGGCCATAAATCATGCCCAGGCACCCCATTGCTCCTCAGCATCTGGAATGTGCTGTTAACCCTACGCTGGCAGCTCCCATCCCCAGAGCATCTGAACAGGCACGGGAAGCTCGCTCCATGTTTCTGCAGCCACATGAAGAGGAGCCATTTTTCTTTTGGTGCAGGCTGTCCTTATACCTGCTCCTCCTCCTCCCTGTGTTGGAAAATACTCTGCAAAAGCCTGCTTTAACACAGCAGCAGGAGTTGCACATGGGAAGGCAGCAGGTCACTTTTAGTAAAATGTATTTGAGTGAAATGTGTCTGTGAGAGAAGGTGGTTTGAAATCAGGCAACACTTGATCATTTATGAAGTGATATATGCTCCAGCATACCCACCTTATTGCTTCTTTTCCATGTAGCCGGAAATGTAAAATGTACTTCTCCTGGTTTGTCTTCACAGTTCTTTACTTGCCTGGTGATCCTGTTTGCCTGTGAAGTTGCAGCTGGAATTTGGGGTTTTGTCAACAAAGACCAGGTAAGATGACTCTGAAACCTGAGTTTGTGGCACTCGGAGGCTGGATGCAACTGTAGTGAATCACTGAAGAAGCTGTAGTTAAGATCTTGGACTGAAACATGGGATTCTGGACTAGCTGTGTGACCTGGGGAAGTCACTTGGCTCCTCTTGGCCTGTTGGGTGAACCCTAAATGTGGACGCGTGATGGCAGAGACTGCTCCTTATAGTCTGTAGTGCAGTGTCTGCAATAAGGATCATGGGTCTCCCCTGGCTTTACCACTCTCAGGCACAGCATGAATTGCTGCTTGTATGAGGCTGTGAGGTAAAGTCATCCGCACGTCGTAGGTGCCAAGGGGAGGAGAGAAGGGGATTTCTAGTACTCGGAGGATCTCTGGCAGTAGGAAATGTTGGCTTTAACAAGGAATGTGAGTCAGCTATGCCAGCAGGCAGTGGCCTGCTCTGCTTTCACATATGCTTAGGTCCCAGCTGACCAGCTTGGTTGGGAACTGCAGCCCCCTCGCAGTTGCTCACAGGGGAGTGCTTGACTGCAGCAGACTGAGCTGCTCGGGGGCTCCCGCTCAGGCCAGGGGCTCCTTTCCAGCTGCTCTGGGAGGCTGGTTAAGCTGTCCGGAGGGGAGCGCCTCGCGTGGGTGCTGGCTGGGGAATCGGAGACCACAACCTGCAGTGAGGAGGAGTTACAGTGTTCTCGAGGCTGGGACAAAGGCGCTTGGGTGCCACAGCAAAAGACACCCTTCTCATCGTGTTCCCCTGCAATGGAGGGCCTGACAGTGGTGGATGAGGGGGAATGACACCTGCCCTCTCAGCCGCAGTGATACCTCATGGGGAGGGTAGTCATCTGCCAGTGAAAGCTGCTTCAGGAAACCGGAGCAATCTTGCTCTGTCCCCAGTTTCTTGAGGTATTTTAGATGCAGGGAGGGAGGCAAAAAGTAGCATTCATTTGTACCAGAATCAAATGGTTTGAGCAGAGAGTATTGCTGTCCAAAATAAAACTTTGGAGCAAGAATGAAGGAAGCGTGGGATAATTGATTGAAATTGCTGTCCGGTTTTTTACTGCAGTTTCTTTTTCATTTGCTAATCTAGCACGCACTGCCAAGAGCAAAGGTTCTGGAAAACACTTTCCCTTTTGTACTTAGTTATATTTATTTCATCTGCTTCTCTTGCATGTCCTCCTTTCCCCTGTCTCTCAAATTATTGGAAGCTGTTGAAGAAGTCACAAGTTCAGCTGTTCTGAACTTGATTTTTTTTTTCTTTTGCTCCGTGGAGCAGAGGCTGTAGCCATGTTCCCCAGTGAGAGGCTGCAGCTCATGGGGACGGGTGGCAAAGTTAGACCATGGCCGAGATTACTCTTGAAGCCATTTACAGGGCAAGGGTGCTTAGATCCATCTAGGGTCCAAGCAGGAGTTTGAAATCTGCCTGGAGCACCTGAACTTCCTGACCTGCCCTCTGTCCAAGATGGACTGCAAACTGAGGTGCCCTTATCTACAAAATTCCTCACTCCAAGCCCATCCAAGTTCCTCCTGGCTTCCCTACCACATTCTACCTCTGCATCCCTGCAGGAAGCCAGGTGCCCTCCAGGTTCATTTCTAGACATACTGTAGGTCAGAACAAGCTGTTTCTGGGAGCAATAACAAATCCGTGCGGTCTGAGGACTGTCTCAGGTCTTGTGGTTCACCATCCGTGGCTTGGCTGGCTTTGCCTCTATAGAGAGCCTAAAGCATTTGAATAATGTTGACTGAAACCTGCTAGCTGGTAGATGGGTTCTTAATAATATTGCAAGGTATCTTAATAATATTGTTCTTAATAATCTTAATAATGTTGATCAATTATTAATAATAATAATCTTAATAATATTGTTCTTCCTAATATTGTAAGAATTTAATCCTTATGGAAGAAAGATCTTTTTTACTCATCTGTGTAAATAGTTGGGGTCCAAATCCATTAAAAACTGCTTATCTGCCTGTGAGTGATGTTAAAGAGAGCCTGCTGGGTTTGGGCACATCTGCTGGAGGCGTTTGTTGTCCTCTGGTTAAAAGGGACATTTTTTTTCCTGCTTTCCCTAGATAGCCAAAGATGTGAAGCAGTTCTATGACCAAGCGTTTCAACAAGCTCTCATGGCAGAGCCGGACGGTAACAACGGCAAGGCTGTGGTGAAAACCTTCCATGAAACGGTAAGATGCTGGAAGCCTTCCGACATGCTCCGGGCGGGGGGGCCGCATGCAGCTAGCCAAGGAGACCGCTGAGGACCGGCATCCAGCGTGCTGTAAAATCCCTTCACAGTCACAAGTGGGCATGCAAAATCACTTTCTGCATGTCAGCTTGAAAGGGGTGAAGAGCAACCTCCTGGCAGAGGAGGAGGGGGCAAGCTGGAGCTGCAAGTTCCTGGGCCAGGAACGAAGACAGCTCTGAAACTTTTGATGTTTAGGGTTGTACTGGGACAAAAAATGTTCTCAGCAAAGGGCTTCTGCTGCCTGTTCTCCAAGCTTTAGGTGGAACTCTCCACTTCAGAGGAATTATTTGTAGCAGTGGGACACAAGAGTGTGGGAGAAAGGAGAAGAAATAGGGTCAGAAAAATGAGCAGGAAAACTGTAGTTTAAAGCAAATGATGACGATATGTTTGAGTTAACCTGTGGAGTTTGCTGTTCTTGGATGACAAGTAACAGAGTTCCATCGCCTTTAATTATTGTCCTTTGTGCTGTGCTAGGGAGCCTGGCCTGAGCTTTAATTAAGTTGCTTTTCATTTGCCTCGGTACCCCTGATAAGTAAAACTCAACGGAAGAAAAATGCTGCTCTGTGGCACTAATTCCAAGAGAACTTCCTCTGCTCGGCAGGAAGCAAATCTCTGGAGAGAACAAGGCCAGACATATGTATTTGCAGTTACTACAAGAAGCAGTCACACTGCATGCAAATAAAAATAGCATGTGGAGAGTTAATTCCTCCCCCCCTACCACCTTTTCTTCTCCTCAAGTTGACTCCTAGTCGTGGTGGAGAGAGCACTGCTTGCAACGTGCTAATGCTGGTTTTCCTCTCCCTGTGTAGCTGGACTGCTGTGGTCCTGATACTGCAATGGCAGTCATCACTCCCTTATGGAAGGAAGAACTCTGCCCGAAGGACTCCTTGCTGAAAACCCTTCAGGTAAGCATGGCCGGGTTTTGCTCGGCACAGCTCTGGGGAGGAAACTTGCCTGCACAGGAATCACTCTGCTCACTTTACTGAGGAGGAAGGGGGAAAATGAGAGATTTTGAAATCTGTCCTCCTGCTTCTTTCACCTTAGGGCATCCCTGGGGACATCGCAGTTTTTTGTTTTTCTTGGGATCTTTGGCTTTTACTCCTAGTTGGTTTGGGAACAACTCCTAAGATAAGGATTAGCAGTCCTTAACTTACTAAATCAAATTTAGTAAGTATGGTGGTGATGGGTTTATAGTTGGACTCGGATATCTTAAAGCTCTTTTCCAACCAGAATGGTTCTATGATTTTATGAACTCGTTTTCTGTGTGGCACTACCTGACAGAGGGATGATTGAGCAGAAAGAGCAAAGGACCAGACAGCTGTGGAGGGTTAGGTTAAAATAGGCTTCCTAACATTGGTTGTTCTCTGCTTCAGTCGCTATCAAGTTGTCACCAAAAAATTGATGAGCTGTTCTCTGGGAAACTGTACCTGATTGGTATTGCTGCCATCGTGGTTGCCGTGATCATGGTAAGTGCGAGCGTGTGGGACAAGGGTGTCAGGGAGAAACGGGGCCAAGGGAACAGTGCAGGACCACGGGGTGTCCTCGTCTGTAGTGGGGAAGAGGAGGTGGGATTCCCTCGCGTCAAGTACCAGAGCCTCATGGGCGGCCTTGTGTCCCTTTGCAGATCTTCGAAATGATCCTGAGCATGGTGTTGTGCTGCGGCATCAGGAACAGCTCCGTCTACTGAGGTGTGAGAGCCCAGGAGGGGAAGGGACGGGGGAGCAGGGCGGACAGCGCTAGAGGGGACCCCAAGTGCCACCAAGTGACCAGGAGACATTTCAACAAAAGACAAAGAAAAACTATGTACATAAATACTTCCAATATTACCATGCAGTACTTACCATTTTTATTTTGAAGTACTTTTTTTTTAATAAATAAAACTTTCCCGTATCCTTGTGGCTGAGTTAGTTACACATCAGTTTTGTGTGATAGGGAAAGCCGCTGTAGCAGGAGTTTTAGTCCTCCCTACCCTTTCCCCTTCAGAGAAAAAGAGAGGTGATATTTGTGGAGGATGTACAGAGCAGAAGGCTGCAGCCTGTTATCAGAAATCTTTGCCTTGGTTTTTACTGTCTTTTTCAATACCGACTTTTGTTTATATATATATATACATATATATATACACGCACACAATTGGACGCTGAAGCAAGATTTAGCTGTGTTTTTTTTTTTTTGTCAGTTGTTCTCATCTTTTTCCTCCCATCACCCCAGCTTCCTGGTGCTTCAAGCTCTAGGTAGGCAAGTCTGGCTGTAACTGCCTGAAGCCTGGTAGGAAAGAGAGGGAACAGCCCCAGGTAAGATGTACCCGGTGGGTAGAGGGAGGGAGTGTTCCTAGCAAACCTCTTTGCATTGCTAGATCAACAGAACATCTAATTTTTCAGCCTCAGAAGAGTGGGGATGTTTTGGCTTTAGGTTTTCTTCTGGGGGCTGTAGCTTTATAAATTGACTCATTTACATTGACTCATTACATTAAAGGGTCAGTGTCTGGGGTGAATTTAGTCTTGGAAAATTAAGTAACTTTTTTTTCTTTTTAAATTCCTTGAATGTTTCTTAATAGACATATTATGTTTTTGGGAGAGTCTAGTACTGTACTAAGTTTTCAGCGTTATGCTAATACTTACATACAAATGATACTGGGGGAAAAAAAACTTCAAAAAAAAAAGTCCTTAACCTTAAAAATAATACATTTATATTATACAGGATTACTTTGGGGGATCCCCTGCCATATACATACACATTTAAAATGTAATCTTGGCATCACTGTCTTGCTCAGTGCAATTGTCCTTGCTTGTAGCATTTTGTCCCATACACTAGCATACGCCAGGAAACTTTCATAATGTTGACAAAAAATGTTTATTTTTAAGACCTTCCATTCTCACTAATATTAAAAGTAGGAAATTAGCTTATCAAAGCGAGGGAATTTGGGATTTTTTGATGACACCAGCTGGAATACTTTCTTGTGACCCTGCTGTGCTTTCATTGCCAGTGGGATATATGTGGCTTCTAGTGTGCGCCACCCTGGCGAGGTAGGGGCACAGCTTGTCACTATGTACATAGAGGGGTGGAGTGACCCAGGTCCTCTGTAATAAAATTAGAGTGTCTCTAAAAAGATGATCTATATGTATAGTTCTATAGATATATATTTTTAAGCAAAGCCTTTTCCTTTCTTTATGGGCACTAGAGCTGGGAAAGCCTCTTCCAGCTCCTGGCCACAGTGAAGCAGATGAGAGGAGTTAAAACCTGTGATCACCTTCCTCATTTCAGGAATATTTCTGTTTCTTAAAGTGTTTTGCTCTCCCCCTCACCTTAAAGTTGGTACTCAGGACACCAAATCGGGTAGGGAGAAAGACCTGTGTTCATCATGAGTGAGCACCTTGTGTGTGGCACGTGGGTACCACAGCCTTTGCCGAAACAGGAGAGGAAATTCCTGCACTGGGGCAAACTGATCCCTTCAGAAGCTTTTCTCCCCTTCTACTTGTTCCTTTCCTGTTCTTGTCTTTTAGTATATAGGACCTTTAAGAAGTATATAAGCGCATATATATATATATATATCAAGTTGTGCTAAGTAAGGGGAGGGAGTGCTTCAAGAGACCTTCAGTTCAAGGGGGTTGGACAAGAAATGATTCAGCCTTAGAAACAGCCTTAAAGCAACACTGCCCTGAATGTCCACTTGGTGCACGTTGAGAATGCGACGCAGTTTCGTGGGAGGTGACCTCTCCCCCGCTCCCTAGAGCACGTCCTTCAGGCCATCTACTCTGTTATGTGGCTATATGTATATGCATCACCCAAGCATGTGTGTTTACATATACGTGCATCAGGATTGCTAGCATACAGAATGGATGTGTAACTTACCGCCTTTTTTTGTTGACTGTTGATAAATGTGTATAAATATGCCATTAAGCATTTCAATTCTGTTTTTCTTTCCTTATACTGTGTTTTTGATATTGTTCAGTATTCAGTTGATGCTGTGTAAGTAGCTGAGGCTCTGTTTGAAGAGGGATGGGGTCTCCCCACAAAGAACTCAATGAGGGTCAGGCACGTCCTTGGGCATTGCAACTCTCAGAGCCTGGGTTGTCCTGTGCAGGAGCGATGGAGAGAAAGTGCTTCTTGGAGAGGTCTGAGGGCCCGGGGAGGGAGGAGAACAGAACGTTTGCTCAGCCCATGTCCTGCCTGGGGGGGTTTGCTCCCTGGCCCCTTTCGTGGGTGACTAATGACGCTTGCGGTGAGCACCAGGTACGTACTGTGGGCCCCTGGTGCAGGGAGTGGACTCGCCCAGGTGGGTGGGAGGTTGTGTTGCAGCAGGAGGAGTAACACTGTCTTAGGGGTGGTTAGCTGAGAGTCTCTGTGTGTGACTGCGTATTGTCAGTTGGAGCAGGGGCGGCTCAGGCAGGAGGAAGAGACTATGCTGTGATGAAGTAGCTGAGGAGCCAGCATGGAGAAACAACTCACGTGGGTCTTCTCTACCCTGTGGCAATAGATCTGAGCTAGAACGGGCAGAGGGGACCTTGCCCTTTAGCAAGTTCTCGAGCTGCAGAAGTGCTCTGCGGCCTGTCAGGTCCGACGCTTGCTGAGGTGAAGGGGAGAAGCCACAGGGCCGTTCGGGCTCCTTGCCCCTCTCTGGTGCTGTCCTGCACAACTGTTCCACTGCGTGGTGCACAGCCCAGGCCCTGTCCTGCCCCCCCTCTCTAGGGACACAATTCTTGGGGCAGGAGACCCCTGCGCACACGGTTGCAAACCCGAGGGGGTTGGGGAGAGCGATCTGGCCAGGTCTGAATTCAAAGACCGCAGCGTGAGGTCAAACAGAGCCACTGACAGCTTAACTGAATGCTCGGGCTTCTTCCCGCCTGCGGAGCATGCCACAGAGCAGTGTGTTTAACTTCTTTCTGCCTTTTTTTTTTTTTTTTAAAGAAACAAGACAAAAAGTCCATTTAATAAACGTTTCTCATAGTGTGCACAGTGTGATGAGCCACTGCAGTCCTACACGCCGTAGTTAACTGGGTTGAGGCAGGGGGGAGGTGGGTAGGCTGGGGGGGCAGCCACTGTGGCGCTGAGGGGAGGTGAGCACTGCCACAGGGGAGCCCCGCCGTGAGGGAAGGGGAGCGTGGCTGTGGGGTACCAATGTGCACTGCAAAATCTGGAAACAGTGCTGGCATTTTGGGGTGGAGAGAGGGGACATTGTGGTGCAAGCACTGTGCATGCGCAAGGGTCTTCTCTTCATGCGCTAGAGAACAGCCCCCAACGCCCTCCTGTGCCAACACTGCAGCTGACGCCTTTCTCGGCCCTGTCTTGGACACCTGGCTGCGCTTGTGGCCGGGGTGCGAAGAGGCAACCCCAGGGCGAGAGAGGGTGTGGGGTGAGGGAGAGCCGTGTTCGGCTGCCGGGGGAAAACCAGGAGCTCCCGGCAGCTGAGCCTGTGCTGAGAGACCGTGCCCAGCTGCTGTTCGCTCACTCGCTCACCTGCTCGTTAATGGAGTTGGCCATAACTCCGGGAATAAAGTGATATTTAAAAAAAAATAAAAGGAAACAAAACTAAGCCCCTTGATGGTGGATTTTTAATGATATGTTGTCAGAGCTTGTTTCTTTCCATTGTGGATGGGTCTGTGCTGCATTTTCCAGAAGAACAGGGCTGCCGGTTCCTGGGCGCCAGCACAATGTCGGCTTTAGGCAGTGCAGTCCTTGGATGACCCTCAATATGGTTTCCCGTGGATAGGATGTTTTTTGCCCCCCGCCTCAAAANGCCATAACTCCGGGAATAAAGTGATATTTAAAAAAAAATAAAAGGAAACAAAACTAAGCCCCTTGATGGTGGATTTTTAATGATATGTTGTCAGAGCTTGTTTCTTTCCATTGTGGATGGGTCTGTGCTGCATTTTCCAGAAGAACAGGGCTGCCGGTTCCTGGGCGCCAGCACAATGTCGGCTTTAGGCAGTGCGGTCCTTGGATGACCCTCAATATGGATAGGATGTTTTTTGCCCCCTGCCTCAAAACATCTGGGTCGTGGTGCTGTATTGAAGGTCCAGATGGAGATATGGTTATTCCTGCCTCTTCAGAGTGAGGATGAACATGACGTGAGAGTCGCTGTCAGATGCAGGCTGGCGTTCAACAGGGAAAGCAAAGTGATCACGTGCAGCGTGCGCCCAGCATCGACATGTGCGAGGCAAGAGCAGGGCCCTGGGACATGGACTTCCAAGCGTAGCTGGGTTCCCGGCCCCCCACCCTGGCTAAACGTGACCCCCTCTGTCAGCACCGCAGGTCCCAGTGCCAGCTCTGACGTGTCCAAAGGCAGTGCTCAATGTGAGCACTTTCTCCTTTGGAAGCATACAGAGATTTGTAAGGGAGGAGCAGGCTCTGAAGAGTATACTGTAGGCTTCTGACTCCTACAGATATTTGTGTCTTTACCTTTTCTGTCAAAGAGCAATTTCTACAGAAAATTTAACTATGATTTTTTTTTCCCATAGACTACAGCAAATTAAACTGTTTTCCAGTGGAATTTTCTCACTTTTTTTTTTTTTTTAATTGTCTGAACTGCTTCTTCTTTTAAGTAGAAGTCTGAGGGTTATTTTTGCTTTGGCCAGCCCTATTTCATGAGCTGACTCAAGTCTGCTTTAAAAGTAGCAGGTTGCCTAATTGTTTCCTGCTAAGACAGTCGGGACCAGCGAGAAGGTATAAATGGCTGCGTCCCTTCCTTCAGAGGTTGTGTAAGCTCTAACCAGCTCCTGTGACGTCCCCACACAGGGAATACTGAGCCAGCCCTCGCAGTGGGGAGCCGCTCAGGACAGAGGTTGTTTTGCAGCAGGATCCCCCTTCCCTCCCTGCCAGCTCCAGCATGGGTGACAAAGAGCCTGTTATGTGGTGGCTATGCCCAAATTCCCAATTATGCAGAGGTAACTTCTGAAGTGGAAAGAAAAAAGTGTTCCACAAAGTGTTCCACAAAGGCAGCTCGGAGAGCCCAGATTCACTTGCATAACTACGTATGCATTAAGCGGTAAAGACCCAGGCTGGAAACTCACAATCTCCAAGCACAAACTTGCACAGCTGAGCAAAAGGTGTGGTGTTAATCCAGTGTGTTTAGCCTGAGCCCTCCCTCAGCCGCTTTCAACCCAGGCAGCCTCAGATTGCCTGGCACAGGGGACCTTTGCAGCGGGGGGAAGTTGGCTTCACCGGTGTTTCCCCCGTGGTTTTAGATGACCCAGCTCAAAGGCCAGTGTTTGCAAGTAACATTTCTAATTCGAGGCTAATTACTTTTTTTTTAATTTTATTTTTTTTCATGTTTCTTGGCCCCATGTTCCTAGGGCATTAACATGTTAGAGCACAGCTCGTGTATCCTGCTATGCTATGGGAGCCCCTCCAGCAAGGTGGAGCGGTGTTAAATGCAAAGCTCTGCGTTTACTACAAAGTCACGTTAGTCAACAAATCATCTAAAGGTCATGTTCTAACAGGAGATTTGGGGAGTTTTAGAGGTTTGTGTTTGATTTTTTTTTTAATAAAATCTATCTTCAAAGCACTGAGCGGGTTCAAACAATCTCTTTCTGCCCTTCTCAACTCTGTTAATATTAAACATACTGGGGCCAATGCTAGGAAAGAAAAAAAGGCAGGAACTAGAAGGCTTTTTGGTAAAAATATCCTGTAGCTGAATCAAAATGAAGAGAGCTCCCCAGCTACTCTGTTTGATTTTAAAAACTCAAAGAATTGCACAGCAGTTTGGTCCTACGTGACTCCAGCTCAAGGTTGCTGGCTTCCTGTGGGCACCGTCTCCTGGAGGAGTGCGGGTGCTGGCGGAGCCACCCCTCGCAGCCCGCGTGGGATGTGACTCGACGCGACACAACGCGACGCTCTGGTCCGGGCCATCTCCCACCCCGCAGCTCAGACCCGCAGTCCGAGCGCCGCTCCTCCTCGGGCCGCCCCAGTTCATACTGGCTGCAGGAAAACACTTTTTCCATCTGTTCATCTTCAGGGTCTGACTCATTATTTTTATTTCAGCTGTCGCCAAGCAATAGCAAAAAAAAAAAAAAAAAAAACAGCACGCCACTATATTCCCCCGCCAAACAGCGCTGCTTCGGGTCACCAGAAAAGGCAGCTCTCCCCGGCTCTCTGCAGAGTGCGGTGCTCAACTCTCTGCAGCGTGCGATGCTCAACTTCTGCAAAACACTGGAAGGAGAAAACGGCGCCTGCCACTTTCTGACAGTGACCTTGGCCATCAGCAGATCTCCCCATACTTGCTGCTCCCATCTGCTAACGACCCTTCGCATCAATTCCTCCCTCTCTCCCTCCAGCCAGGAAAACGTTTTTATGTCTGTGACCGCCCTATCTATCTATCCATGCATATATATATATATATATATATATATATTTTTTTTTTAAGGCTAGCCAAATGAGGAACCAGCTCCAGAACTGAGGATTTCAAACTGCAGACCGGCTGCAGTCAGGCGAAAGGCAGTTTGTGCTAACTGGGCTACGGCTGCCAAACGTATTCCAAACACGGTGCTTGTCCCGTCACTCACTCATCCCACAAGTTACTGCAGCGAGCAACGCTCAGAAAGCAAAAATGTGTGTACATATACATACACATACACACATATATGTAAAAGCTGACCATGAAAATGGCTTCCGTTTATTTTACAGAAGACTCATAGCAAGAACACTTCTAAGATAAATGTTCTGGGATGTAAATTTACCCTTGGGCAGAGAAAATGGGGTGAACAAGGTTTGGGGTGCTGTGGAGAGAAGGGTGGTGAAACCCAACAGAGCTCGGACCGGTCATGGGCATTAATTTAATAACATGAAACCCCACAACCTCGCGAGGTGCTCACTGTCACAAGGAGTGGAGGAGGAGGTTAAAAAAAAAAAATGGAGAAAAATGCTGAAAACTTCGGCATGATATGTGGCTCTATCATGCCCAGTTTTTTTTTCTCCTGAATATACTGTAAATGAGCTAAATACTGAAGCCACTTGAGAAGTTTATTTCCACTGAAAAATTTAAGCTTTTCACTGGATGAAGCCGGGGGAAAAAATGAAGTATCTCTAGCCAAAACCAATAAAACACTTTCAGGAGGAATTCCATGTTTCCATGCACACACATTATGTTCTTTTGTGAGACAGAAAATAGAAAGTTTTCCTTTTTTTTTTTTTTTTTTTTTCTCCTCCTCTGGACTGCTTTTATGCCTCTAGTGACTTGGGGTTTTCTGTTTAAAAAAAAAGGCAAAAAAAAATCTTTTTTTTTTTAAGGCGAGTGCTTCCTCTTGACATTTTCACCACAGCCAAACGCCCACGGTTCACATGAGGAGAGCCCCTACCGGAGGCGCTGGTGCCAGGCGGTGACGGGGCAGCAGGGCGGTGACGGCGCCCTTGGGAGGCCCCGGGGCCCGTCTCGGCGGCACCGGGACCCCGCGGTGGCGGCGGGGCCGCCGGGGGACGGGACAGCACGGCAGCCCCCAACCGCCGCCCTCGCACCGCCTCCCCCGCCACAAAATGGCGGAGGGCAGTGCCACGCGCGGTGCTCCCTGGGAGCCGTAGTCTCTCAAAATGTCCCCCGGGGGCGGGGACAAGCGGGCGAACTACAACTCCCAGAAGGCAGAGGGGCGCGGCGTGCTCCCGCCCTTGCCCTTTCCGCCCCGCCTGGCCTGCTGGGACTTGTAGTCTCCGGGCCTGCCGCGTCCCGGCGTGCGCCGCGCGGGCGGCGGCGGGAGGACGGCGGCGGCGGCCGTTGCTGTGAGGAGCCGTTGGGAGAGGCCTTTGGGGAGGCTGGTGCGAGGCTGCGATGGCGCCTGTGCCCCGCCGCGGGGACGCGGGCCGGCGGCAGGCGGGGCAGCGCGAGCGGGTCCTTNGGTCCTTCCCGCGCCGAGCGAGCTGTGAGTGCGCTGCGCGCCGGGCACCCGCGCCGCGGAGCGGAGCGGGCAGCGCCTCGGGGCCCGCCCTGGTCTCTCTCTTTTTTTTTNTTTCCCCGTGAGATGAATGCCTGTGGTGCATAAGTACTCGTTTGTTGTTTCTCGTGGCCCTGCTTAGGGTAGTTCCCTTCCTGATGCTATAGCGCACGTGGCTGGGGAGCCTGAGCAAGCGTAGTGGGGCCACGTTAGGAGCGTGTTGTCCTGTCGCCAAAAAAATCCATAAATATCTGCAGCCTTTTAACACTCGCATGCACTCGTGACAGACTTAGGAATCAGTTCTGGATGATTCAGAGAGAAGGCATTATTTTCAAAGTCATTCTAAAACTGCACTTCCGATATTGTAATGGAAATGTTTGTTTTCTAGGGTAGAAGTGCCTGAGGCTTTGGTGGCTTTAGCTGACCCTCAGGAGGGGAAGCTGACTCAGTCTCAGGAGAAAGTGAGTGAGTAATAGACTTTCCAGGACTGTTTAATGAATTGTGTGAAAATATCCTATAAATATGTAGTTGAGGGTATTATAATAGTATACTAGAACTGTTTCTTTATTTTGCATTTTTGTGAGCTGAACTGTGGTGCATGTTCACCAACTCCCCTTCTTACTGCCCAACAAGCTGTAGTGTGAACACCAGCCACCTTTGGCTATGGAGATGCCCCTTCCAGTGGGTGACAGAGTGAATCTGGTGTTGCGGCCTGCGCCGGAGCTCAGGCTTCAAGCTTCACAGCTGAAGAGCTGGCTTCAGGGGCCTCTTGGTTGCAGGTTCCCCTTCTTTCCTCCGCGTTAACATGAGCAAGGTGTGTGAGACTCGCTTCCCCAGCCTAGCTAGACTGGTTCCTTGAGCGAGCTCATCGCAGAAACCTAGTAATGATGTGACAGAGTTTCAATTAGGGAAGGGATGGAGCCTGTACTTTAAAACAGTAAAGAGAAAAAAATCAAACCATAGCCTTGTTTTTTTTTGTTTGTTTTTTAATAAGCTTCTCTGTCACAGCCCCATAGCATGCTTTGTATACACTGATTACTGGCATGAGACATAGTGCTAATGCTATAAAGGAAAATAGTGGCCGAAAAAAGCAAGACATTAAGGTGTATTTCTCTTGATCAGCATGGTAAACATAGTGTATAGCTGGGACAAGTCATTCTGGGAAGAAGTGTGTAGGACAACCACGTGGATTGGCCCCAAAGGTTGATGCATGTCACTTAACTGGTTCCCCTGTAACCATTATTTACATGGCATAGAGTAACAGTCTCATACCTATGACACTTGTATCACAGCTGTTTTTAACTTGTTTGCATTCTAGACATTAAACTCGCTGGGTGTTTGGAAAACCCTATTGGCTGCTATTCCTGGACATACATCAAAGACGTCAGTAGAGTGACAGCCTGAAGATGGAGGATCAAGAGGCAGGTGAACCCTTTCTGGGTATAGTGGCTAGTGACTATGAAGGAGTCCTGCCCTCAGACA
Source organism: Crypturellus undulatus (assembly GCA_013389825.1). NCBI lineage: Eukaryota > Metazoa > Chordata > Aves > Tinamiformes > Tinamidae > Crypturellus > Crypturellus undulatus. Next base: position 53,281 of record VWPW01002599.1, on the reverse strand, counting down.
CGGTGGCACTCAGCGATTCCGATTCTGATGATGCTGGGCTGGCAGATGAAGCCGAAGTTGATACAATATCTCCTGAGGAGCCATCTGCAGATGATGGGGGATACAGGTCAGGAGAGACCTCTGATTCTTCGAGCAGCAGTTGTAAATCTCCCACCCAGCCATTCCACTTGAGAGGCATGAGCTCTACCTTCTCTCTCCGTAGTCAGAGCATTTTTGATTGCCTCGAAGAGGCAGCCAAGCTGTCCGTGCCCGCAATGCCTGAAGATAATGTGGTTGATGGCAGATTTAAACGGCCTTTGCCTCCAACTACTGTTTCAAGTAACAGGCTTCCAGAAAGTCCTGCAAAGCAAAGCAAACCAGTGCAGGCTCCCAAAATCTCTGCTGCAGTCCCTGACTACGTGACACATCCAGAGCGCTGGACCAAGTACAGCCTAGATGGCGTGTCGGACTCTAGTGACAAGACTAACAGGGCAGTGGCCATGGAATTTCTAGAGAGTTTGAAGAAAAGAGGAGAGGAGCAAAGTTCAGCTGGCCATGACAGCTACACCCCATACTTCAACCAGGACCCCTCCAGCTGTGGTGCTGGAAGGATTGTCTTCACCAAACCATCTAAAAGAGGAGTTGATGGAGTGGAAAAGAAAACATTTCCAGGGGAGGATGATAAGCACACAAAAACAGATCTGAGAGGAAAATCTCCCAAGAAGACTGATGACTTGAAGGAGGAGGATAAGGTGGAGTTGGAGCATTTAGATGGTGGAAGTGGGAAGGCAGCAGAGGAGGAGGGATGCCTGATGATGGCGGGCCTAAATCAAGAAGGGAGACTTAGTGCAAGGTTTAGTGATGCAGGTGAAGAGCCGTTGGTGGAAATGGTTGGATTCCACTGCAGTAAGAAGAGGAACAGGAAAAACCTCCGACCTAAAGTAGACCATGAAGAGGAAGAGTCCTAAGGGTGGCGCAAAACTAGAGACATGCAAAGACTTGCACTGTTCGGGGACATCACCTTTGGATATATTTGCTTTTCCTTAACCTATTTTTTTGTTAGTAAACCAGGTGATAGCTTTTTTATCTAATAGTTTGCATCATAAGCTCCAATTCCATTTACACGGTTAAATTAAGATACCCAAATTTCATTCCAGACTTTTTGTTCTTGACTGTGGGCACAGGATACCTGCACCTTAGCAGGAGAGAAAGTAGTGCGTTCTGTTTCCTTCAACAGCTCTCTGGAGCTGTGGAAGCCCTGGGCACCAAAGAGAAAATGTTGGCTTAAAGGCTGTGAGGATAATGAACAAAAGTCATCCTACCCAGCCACAAACTGGAGTCGTGTAGACTCCTAGATCAAATGTGAGGAGCTCATTACGTGAGATGTTTTTAAAGAAAAAAGAAAAAAACAAAACACCTCTAGTCTTTCACAGGATTTGATTTCTCCTGGGCCTGCCCCAGGGAGGAATAGGAGGAATTTTTTTTTTTAATGCATCCTTCCCTCATTGCCATTGAGAGTGACAGCACAGTGTTGCCCAGTCATGAGTTTCCAGGGTTCAGGTGGGAACTGGCAAGCTGCAGTTTTTAAGGTGGTCTTACTATTTAAGTTATTTAGTAGTGTTATATGATAAAGATACATGAAATAAAATCTGCAGTAACTCCTGAGTACAAGAACAACCTTGGAAACATCCTGGTGCAGACAGACTCCGGGTGGCTCTGGCCAAGTTTCTCTTCATTGAGTAGGCCAGAATTTGTAACAACTTTGGGATTGGTTGACAACAACCTTTCCTCTCAGTGGCATGGTGTGGAGGGATGATTTTTGGCTTGTGTATTTATACATATGTTCCAGGTGGCACTACTTCCACATTGATTCCTCGGGGGGATTGACGGAATGAGGACTTGTACAAAAACTGGATACTTTTTTTGTTCTCTGGGTATCAATAAACTTTCAGTTGTAGCTTGATTTCTACATCTCTTTAAACAATACTGATACGCATGCAGCTATAAAAAGTTTTAATGAATAGTTAGTTTTATTTTAAAATTGTCAAGTCTTTAGAATGTTATTCTTAGCTTGTTCTCTAACTTTTCCCTCAACTTCAAGATTCTTAAACTGGAATTTTTAACATTGAGATGATTTTATACAGTACAGAGCAAATAGCTTCACTAAATCACCTGCATAATGAATATCAAATGTGGTAGCTTTTCCCATATAATGTTATAATATAATAAATGGTTAAGAATTTCTTTTTTTTCATTTTATAAATGAGGCTGTAAGGTTGAATTATTTGAAAGCTTTCAGTATTTGAAACTCATAATTAATTCACGCTTCTGCTGGTACTGACAAACCAGACCCAGTGTTAATACCTGTAATTCCATAATGGAAGACTGCTGCTTTGGAATTTATTTCTCTTCTAGGCTGCACTGATCAAATTCCTGAGGATATCTGAGGAAGTTATGTTTTCTGTGGGGATGTCAGCATCTGATCAGAAACAGACTTGCAGGCCAGTATCATCTGGTGTTTTGTTTGAACAGGTGCATCATCTATCAGCAGAAAATAATGCAAAATGAGCCAGAGTATTCCATCTTGTGAATTTTACTTTTTAATTTTAAAAATAGTATATGTGAGCGTGAAGCGAGGTTTCCATACATGCTCATTAATGGGTCATTCCTAAATACATGAGATGTAGCAGCTTATGTGCATGGGACAAAGCAAATATCCCAAACAGATCATTTTGATTTCCAGTGGATTATAAGGGTGTTGAGCACGGTCAAAAAAAAAAGTAGCTGTTTTGGAAGGGAAGCAGTAGTGAGGGCGTTTGCTGGCTGCAATATATGTATTATGTCCTGAATGTAGCTGAATACAAATCTACTGGTTCTGTAACTACTACTTACGGTGACGAGGAACATGGGACCAAAATTTTCCCATTGTTAATGGAACCACAGAGGTCTGTGGCACAGCTATAAAAACATTAATTTCTGTTAAAGGGAAATTTATATTTGGAAGGCAGTGTGACTATACCTGTTTTTTTTTCCATCTCTGTATTGAGATACCTGGTAGTGGAGAGAGCAAGTTTTAGTGTAGTTGTGTGTAGCACTGTATAGGAGGAGTGGTACAGTATGCACAAGCAAAACAACTGAAGGTACGGTAAGAAAGACTATAATCCAGTGTTTCATCCTTTCAGAACTACTTATGCTAGTCCAAAGAAATTTCCCTATAAAGGATAGTAATTCATTTTACTTATGGATTTTCTCAAAATTTGAATACGGACAGCTAGCTTTTGTATGCTAGTAAGAACATGCTGGTTACAGAAATACAGCAAATGATAAACAATCCAAAAATCATAGTTTCTAGGAAAACTTTTGCTACATATTCTTGTTTGAAAAATCTCCATATAAGTGATTTTGCTAAGTCTTTGAAAGAGAAAAGCAGAATGAAATCAGAAGAATGACTGAGATGTAGTTGTGCTGAGAAGTCCTCAGTAGTGTCAAACATTAACAGTTCTCGATATTAAGGTGAAGACAAGTCTCCACAGAGGATTTTGAAAGTTGGGTCTATGATTTTCATGAGACTAGGATTTTAGTAAGACAGAATTTCAGTAGGACACAAAAACTTAATCTAGGAAAAAGGAGAACATTTAATTATCAATGTACATGATGTCCGTCTCAGACTGATGTGCACACTCTTCACTTTCACCTCCTTCTGGCAGAGGCACTTCAACCTTGGCTTTCATCAAACCTAGAAGGATTGTAAACACCATGTGTTTGTTAAAGGTGCTAGGACAAGGGGCACAAAATAGTAATTACTTAGGAAGTTTTAAAGAGTGAAATTAATCCACAACAAAAAGTTGATAGTTGGACTCATTCACTTTTTTTTTTTCAGTGAAGTTAATACAACAGGTTTCTTCTTTATTTTGTCATTATTTAAGTTTTCTGATTATCATGCAGTTCCTGTATTAGAATATCTGGGCAGCATATGCTGCAGGATGGGTTTTCTTACTGTAATTGTTAGAGCAATTTACATAGGTAGATAAGTATGTTTACTTAAGCTTTGAACATAATTAAGTAGGGGAGTCAAGTTTGAGGTTAATGTAATCTTCTCAGATACTGCACATTCTGTTGTAGGACAAAGATGCAATTAGGATCAACAACGTGATTGTGTTTATCAGTGATCTCCACTTTTCCCTATAAACACTGCTATCTCTTTTTGTTATTTACAGAATATAATAATCTGCTCTGCATGCTGAGTTAGGATGAAATAAAGTGTATTTCTGGCTTGGCTATCATTAAAGTTTACAGTTAAAATTTTATGCCTAGTTAAGTATGTTCGTATTTCCTCTTACATGTCTTGGAAAATATCAAAATAGCTGGATTTATATCATATAGTACCTGTATGTTCAGTTTACTATATATATATATATATATATATATATATATATATATATATATATATATAAAATATTGAGTCAGATGCCCTGCAGTGATATCAAATATTGAGTCAGATGCCCTGCAGTGATTGAGTAGTTGTCTTTTTGTCTCTAGCGTTTAAAACCCAACTAATGGAGTTTTGGGACCTGGTAGAAGACTCTTAACTTGTAATCATGTAAATAATTGCAGCTTCACAGGTTTATAAGCTGAGCTGATTAAGTGAAAGTAGGAGGCTTACTCATTTTTTATTATTATTATTGCTGTCTTTACTGAATAAAAGTTCTGATAGTAGTTGGTTATTGACTCAAGAACTCCCCAAGAAAACCTCAAGGAAGCCTGTGACATACAGATTCTTGCTTATATGCTTAAAGTAAATTATTTGAGATCATTCTAACCCACAATAACAGCCCTTTCCACAAAGTTTTTCTTTAATATATTTTGCAAAAGTCTTTTTATTTCTATTTTTCCAGCCCTGAAGTATAAATATTGTGTTCCTTACATGCTTCATTTTCATGGTTACCCCCTTAAATGGTTTATTTTCAACCTTTTTGTGTGGCCTTTTTTTTTTTTTAACTATATCATTTATTTTATTTAGCTTTTCAGTGATTATTTTCAATACTTACATATATCATCTGTAGCTGGCTGGCTGCACAAGAGGTTACTTTGGGTTAAAACTTCTGCCATTGAGGAGATAACAGCTGTACAGTAGCGAATCTACAAAATAAGTAGTTAGTTGTTTCTACATCAGTTCATTTTTATAGTATTTTAAATTATCCATTCTTAAGCTTGCAAGAAAGGTAATGTAGGCAGTAGCACGAAAGAGCATCAGAATTAGCACCTATGGTATTTTCTTTTAAGAAATAATTGGACAATTTGTATTAAATATCTTTCCTTTTTTGTGAGTATACTACATTATCTCTAATGGGCACAAACTTAAAGCTTAAAACTTGTGTTCCTGTTGAACTTGTATTTGGTGTCAATACTGTTCATTGAATAGCTTGGCTTTTTTTCAGGAAGCCATAAAATGCATTAAGAAGGGAAGGGGAAGCTGCAATGGGAGCATTAAGATAAGCCATTTCCAGCAAGGTCAGAATTGCACTGCAGAGGTTTAGATATGAAGAAGACAATAACAGTTGTACATAGCATATGGCAAGGCTGACTGTTCTCATGCTGTTTAACAAATTGTTGTTTATATTTCATGGGTTTGTCATCAAAAGCTCGAGATAGGATTTCCTTCTATTATTTATGTTGCGCATTTGTATGGTAGGCACTTCCCTTTGAAATCTTGATATCTGTTATCCAAGAAAATCTGAATTTTGGTATCCAAGAAAACTAGAAAACTCAAGAAAGTCTAGGTCATGTCAGATTGGACAGACTATGGGTATTTTTGAAACTGTAATTTTTAAGAAATAAAAGGTTAGGTGAAGGAAAAAAAATGGAGAGGAAAAGAGGAAAGATCAAGCATTCACCTCCAGAAAGAGCCATGCTGAAAGAAACAGACATTGTTCAAGCAGAGCAGCAAAGGGAGCAAGAAATGCTCTCTTACCCTTTATTCTTTCTTATGGGAGATCAGAAAAGTTTCCTTTTATCATTATCACCGGGATAAAGCAATAAGGAAGCCAGAGCCATAGTGCAGATCTGTTTTTCCTTTCCTTTATCCTTAAAGAACTTAATAACATCAGCCAAAGCACCTTCAAATACCCTCATCACTGTTTTAAAATAGTCTGGGCTGCACAGTAAATGGAGGAAACATGGTTAAAAGCTCAAAGACAATATAAATGCTTATAAAACTATTACTTACCTGGGAGTCTAAAACTTTAAATCGCTTTTCTTGTTCTTTCAATCCACTGAAGTATTTAGACAAACTGTCCACCCTGTGAAAGCAGAATAGACACAGTGAGCAAAAGGGAAAACCTTCAAAAGAAACCCATGGAAAAGAAAACATGGAAAGTGCTCAGTTTACTAGAATTGTGACCCACAGCTGGCACTTTGGCACAGCCGAGGCATCATGGAGGGCATGTGGCACCTCCAAATAACTGCATCCCTCCCTATCCAAGCACTTTCTGCATCTCTCTTTCTCTCTCTCCCTCTCTCTCTTTGGAAGTACGTAAGTGGGTTTGCCACCACCAAGAACTAAGGTAAAAAGCCACAGATTTAGTGGTGTTTATCTGACCCTTTTCTGGTCCCTTGCTTGCTCTATCTGAAGTACTAGGAAGTTAGGCTAGTCTTATTTTCTTTCTTTCTCTAATTTCATCTTCAATTTACTATCTATAAAACCAGAGAAAATGTCATTGTGCCCTCTCCTTGGATGTAACTATACATATAGTACTTAATCTCACATCAATGGAGCTCTCACTTATTGTCAATGCCAAAACATTGAAGTCTGCGGAAGCTTGCTTATAGGACTAAGGTTAAAACCAATACAATAACTGGAAATTACTAAGAAGCTTCCACTGTAAAGTGGAAACTCCATCAATTTATGCCAAGACCACCATTTTGGAGCCACCATCAGGAATTTCTTGAAAAATACTGTCATCTTATGCCATCTTCTGCATCTGTGACTTGGGATGGTCATGCCATCTTCTCACTTTTTTTATGGAATGTGCTTTTCCTACTTAGACTTGTCATATAAGCTTTGCAAGCATCTGAATGTTTGTCATTCAAACCTGTGCAAGGTTTACTTAATGTGAGTCAGAAATGTTGAAACTTGACGTACTTATTACATGTGACCTTCAGCCTTTCATCATTGCTTTCTTTTCTCTCTTGTTCCAAGTTCACAAGATAGTTTTCCTTTTGCACCAGTTCCCATGTTATGATTTTTTGATCTAGGCTATCTGGAAGATCTCTTTCTGTAAGAAGAGAATGAAAATAAGAATCATACATATTTTTTTCTTTTCTCTTATGTTGGTTTGAATACTGTGTGGCTGTTATACTAAAGATAAAGCAAATAGTACTGCTTTGCATTGCAGGAGAGGCAGGTTATGAAAATTTAGTGTAAAACAAGTATTTTCTGCATTCTATTTCTCCTGTAATGGAATTCAAGAGACCTTTTTGCAGTTGGGTGAAAGTCCTGAGTTTTCTAAAGAACTGTCATGATCTATTTAAGAGATTCAGTTTAAGCTTATTTAGAAACTTACTGAATTTCTTACATATTGTAGAACCAAAGTATCTTTATCAGATCAGTTATAAACAGGAAGTTGGAACTGTAAATAAATCCCTTCCCCTTAAAGTCTTGTCTTAGAAGAAAAACAGGTGGACAGGCCAACAACTGAGGCCAGTTTCACAGAAATATTTTAAACATCCCTAAAGCTCCCTACAAGGGAATGCTTGCTGAGTGTTCCCAAATCCACTGAATCTCATCAGCCAGGTTCTTGCTTTCTTGAAAAAATACTGAAAAAAGAAAATTATGTTCATTTGTTTTTGGAGATGCTTCAGCAGTATGCCCTGATAGCTAGAATGGCTTTAAATGAGTAAGTGTAAATGTTCCTTGGCCCTCTCTCTGTAATGGGATATTTCACAGATTCTACTAGATTTTTAGGCTTGGTTCATGTTTTTAAGGCTTTGCATGGTTAATAACTACTAAAATTCAGGAGCAAATGGAAATAACAATTGCGTGTTATTCATTAAACATATCCATTGTTATATTTTCAAAAAATGAGCCATTTTACCCAGTATATCAACACTTTTGTCCTTATAACTCTGTCACATAAAGAAATGCATTGTAGAAAACTCTGTATACAGTACAGCCTATGTTATAAGCCTTAATTTTTCATGTGTAGTCTTCTAGTGCCCCTTGTTAAAAACAAGAAACTAGGGCCATTGTCTCACTGAAATTCTGTTTGCTTTTTTCTATTGTCTAATACGAGAGTATCGGGGTCTTCGGTGGCTTGGTCTCTTCTAACAGCTTACCCAGATGTTCCTTTGTGTGCTCCCTGTTTTTGAAGATCCTCGTGAGAGCCAGAGTGATGTGGCTAATGATGATAAACGGTGGTGCCAGCGCGGGCCGCCCGTGATACTCAACAATCAGGTTGTAGCGCTGAAGTTTCCAGAAGATGTCCGCATTGCCCTGAACAACTTGAAAAGTGTAACTGTAGTTAGAAAAGAAAAAGCTTTTCTAGAATTGTTTTTATCTCAAGAAAGTAAAGCTGATTACTGCAAAATACAGACCTATGTTTACTTTAAATTAACACCACCTGCTAAACCTTGCTATTCCTTCTTGTTTTTTTTTTTTTTTTTTTAAGGTATGCATGCAAATTGTCATCTATTCAAATAATTGCAGGTGCAGGCTTCAATTGGTTAAAAAAAGTTATATACACACATACGTGTTATAGATATGTCTGTATTTTTGCTGTTTTTTTAAAGAAGGGTAATTCCATTTCGCTCGGGCAAGATGGGCAAACGTGCCAGGTCTGTTCTTCAGCCAAGTAAATCATCATTAAGTGTGCTGACAAGAAGTTGTTCTCCTATGATCATCACTGTCAAGCCTGCCAAGATTACAGCTGCTTTTGCACCTGCAGACTTATGCCCCAAAATGGCTGGGGGTCCAGACCCTTCTAGATAGATTTATTAGATTTTAGTATTAAAAATGCTTCTTTGAGGATAAACTCATAAGCTGTAAGATCATAAAAGTCTACCTACCAGCACCCAAATAATATTCCTTAGCAAAATTACTGATGTATTCCAAAATGCCTAGCCAAGAGGTATGTAGCTTATGTGTGTGTTCAGCTCAGCCTGTGCAGACTCAGGGAAACAGCACTCGCCTGAACATGGCGATCAGGAGATTCATAAGGAGGACGTTTGTGACCAGCAGGAAGATGACCAGCAGGAGTATGACGAGCCAGTTGGCGTAGTTGTTAGGGCACGACGGTGAATTCCCCTGCAGAATCTGCAGGGGATTAAAGGTGCAGTTCCTAGGATACACGCGTGAGGCTGCAAAGGAAGACAGGGAAATAAAACAGTGGTTTTGACATGTCCTACCACCCCATGTATTTATTAGAGTGTAACAGTAACTTTGCACTTTGGGGAGCAAAATCTTGGACTTTTGACAAAGAATGATGTGAATTATAAATTATTTCTGGGGCTTGAGTCACTGAATTTCACAGCAGTGAAACGCAAAGAAATGTTGAATGAATATCTCTGAACTAATGACATGGATGTAAATATTTAATACCATTTCTGCTAAGATATAAATAAAGGGCAACAATCATTTTACTCTTTGGGAGATGGGAAATACTTTATGGCTAAGTATTTCTCTGTCTTTTGAGTATTTGTATTTTGTTTTGTTCCAAATGTCACATATGCAATTACTAGCTTTATTTAATTTGGTCAATTTTACTTTCGAAGTAAAGACTCTGGAGAAATATTTACTTCAAATACATGTGTTTGCTTATGGGCAGAGCTGTACTGCTTTAACACGGTAATGTTAAACAACTGCCAAAAATGTACATAGGTCCTATTACTTCAGTTTACGTAAGGCTTATTTGGGTTTAGGTTAAGTTGACCAGAAATTGATTTAAGTGAAAGTACACCAACCTTTAAAACTGCCAACCCTTGTGTGACAGTTTCTTTCAATGATTTGCTTAAATAGGGCCAACCTGTACATTATCTCTCAGCGCAAAAAAAGTCACATCATTGTAATGTGAAAGCTTTAGCCTGCAGGACAGAGTTCTCTGTTTTTTTATAGAAAAAAAGACAATAGTGGGAAGGAATTTCACGTCCTGATCAGAAGCCTGTGTTCTAAAATGGCCATTTTAGTAGGGGGGGAAAAAAAAGTGTTCTTACTGTCTATTTCATCCAGTGGAATCTGGCCAAATATCTGCAGGTAGGGCCGATAAAGCACCCTTCGGAATATCCACTCCACTCGGCCGTCATCGGGATGCAGCAGAGCTTGAGTTGTCACACCGTAGGCAATGAGCCACACACTCAAGAAGAACAGAAAGAAAAAAACATCCTTCATCTAAAAGAGAGGCAGGAGGGAGGAAAAAAAAGGGCGAGAGATGACTGTCACAGAGTAACCAAAAAATAGCAGGCTTTCCAAAGGCTGTTCAGATAACTGTTTCATTATAAGCTTATTTAGAACCCAGTAGGTGGAATAGGATACTATTCTGTGCATAAAATTTGTCTTGCTGCTATCCTACAGCTCTTGTTCTGTAATCAGCATTTTTCTTTGCTAGCTCATTTCAAGGCATTTGGATAAAAGCATGTTTTAAATCAAAACCTCTGAATGCTTTTCAGTCATCTAGCATTTGAAAATGAGAGTCATGTAACCTTCTAGTGATGAATGAATCTCAAGAATGAATGAATCTTATTCTGCCTTTGAAATGTAGATTTTCTGCGAGATCTCCCAGTGCCATTGACTGCTTTCCTGTGAATTAGGAGGGTTCTGCTACAAGGACGAATCCCCAATGACGCTGCTGGCTGATGAATTCTGATCTCCTCTTAGAACAGACATTGAAGACTGCAAGGATCGGGTAGCTTCTCTCTTAGGTTTCCAAGGCAAGTAATGCATTTGGGGAATTGTTTTCCAGACTTTCTGCTTCTAAACAGTGTGTTTCTCTACAGAAACTGGTAACTGAATCCTAAAACACTTAAGGAAAAAAAAATCACATATATATTTCAGGTGCAGTAATTTTCTCCCAGTGGAAGAAAAACAATTCATTCTTTTCCCATCTGATCTGCAGAGTTCATTAATGACTGCAGATTAGATCAACTACCCTGCATGACTGTGGAGTTCTACCAAATGCTAGGTATTTCAGCCCTGGAGGAGGTTACGTGAAGTTCTGTTTGGTAACATGCTATCTATGCTTGGGGGGGAAAAAAGAGATAGTGGGTGTATCTCTAACATCCACCAATTTATTTTGTTTTCTAAATGATTTCAAATTTGGCACTAATGCATGTCTGCAATAGTGTTATAGTTAAGCAAGAATAGTGGGAATTCTGGAGATACTTTAGCTATTACTAAAGTTGTTTCCGCAATTTTTTAGCAAGGTTAAAAGGCAGAAATTTACTCAGAGACAATCCTGACTTGCTTCTCTATTCAAGCAAAATGAATCTTGCTTGAACTCTCATGACGAACCTTTCAAAGAAATATCATTTGCTGAAGTAAATTTCATTGTTGTTCTTTGTACGGATGTCAGGTTCAATCTTGTACCACCAAAATCACAGCATTTTGTTGGCTTGGGTGGAAGGAAGCAGAAAGATCCCTTTTTTTTTTTTTTTTCCCTAGGTTGCTCTTTTTATCCTTACTTGTGGGTTCTTAGTTGCTGTCTTCTCTCGTATGACTTTCGATGCTAACATAGTAGTCACATAACCATATTTGTTCAGAGTGCTGATTAGCTTGGTACAGAGCCAGGAGGCATTAGGAACTGCAAATTTGACTTGTTTTCTTACAGTGAAAGTCTATTACTGCTCTACATAAGGTACTGCACACAAGCAAATACTTATTTGCTATTTTGCTTTTGCTACTCCAAGCAAATGTGATGTCAGAGCTCCAGTTATAGTATTTGTAGACAGATCCAAACAGTTTAGTAGTTGTGTTTATCCAATGTATAAGCTTGTTTAGACTATAGGGCTTTTATGAAGCTCTGCTCTGAGTCACAACTCAAATATTTGTAGATTCCATGATAGCAATCGCAATTAGATGAACTGCTATTAATCAGTTACATGAACTAATTGGCCTAGAGGATTAACATGCCTAAATGAAAAGCTACTTGAACACAGTGACACATACTCAAGTTAATGTCTTGTTTCCTTCAGGAGTGCAGTAATAAATAAAAATCTTTTATCAACATCTTTGAACACATGTTCACAAAGCATTAACATGTTTTTATTTTAACTTAAGGTTACAAAATACAAGGGAGAGCAACTCCTGCAGGCAACTTATCCTAGGCACCGAACCAACTTATCCTAGGCACTTCACAGATTCTTTATTTTGACTTTACATTATTTGGAAAAAAAAAAAATCTGCTTTCCCCTCTGGAATAAATGGATTGTCTTTCAGTAAATTGAGTTGTCGCCTGTCTGAGCTGTGTCCAAATGCACGCTGTTTCTGAAGGAGGAGGAAACTCGAGCCAAAGCTCCTGCACTCCTAATTTGACAGATGTGGGTGTTATTGATTATATAAAGCATAAGGAATAGTAAATGTAGCCCAGGTTGTTATACTGTGGAGTTCTTTGGCAGGATCTATATTGACTTTATCACATCTATTGGTAGAGAAATATAATACAGTGTATGCAAAATTTCAAGATTAAAAATAAATTTTAAAAGATTATAAACTGATTTGCTTTGTAAGGGCAAATAATTGATTTCCTGCTCTCTGTTTTTAGAAGCACAAATATTTATTGAGACAGACTGCATGCTTACCATCCTTTCCACAATTATGATCTTTGGTCCAAGTTGTTTGTGAATGGCAAAAATATGTATAAGTCTAAGCGTAAACACCATGAAATCAATGGCAAGTATAGTACGGCCAGCTTGAAAAGTTGAGTTCAGCATCCTGCAAAACACATCAAATGAAATACCAAATCCCAGCAAATACTGCTGTGAAGCCTTTTCTCAATTGCACTCAGTTTCCATCCACAGTATCTATGGTTTAGCAGAAATTGAGGCTGTCACTGTAGAATCGTGTCTCAGAACTTGTAAAAGTAAATGCCATAACTTGTCCTCCTGTGCACACTGTGACTCTATCAAATACCATGTGTAACCCATGCTACTGACGCTGGAACTGATACGTACCGGCAGGTCACTCCAATTATGAAAAGGAAAATGGTCACCATATCACATTTATTCCAGTTATCCTCTACATACAGTTTAAATTTTTTCATTAAATTTGTGTCTTTATTTGTAAAGAAACTCTGAAAAAGAGAAATGAACATCATTATTGTTCGTTTCACACTTCATTATTTGTTTGTTTTAACATAAACCCTATTGCTCTTTATCTGTCTCATTACAGAAAGGAAAACCAATTTTCTAGTGCAACCAAAAATAAAATTGAATCTGTGAGCTCACATTTTTATGCCTTAAAATCCTGAAGTTGGATGAAAAAGAAATAATTCCAACTTACCTTTAAACTTGTGATATTAACCTTATGAATTTTTAGGTACAAATTCATCATCCATATACATGAATTGTGAGTGCATATTTGAGGATTTAGACAAAGAGCTGTCTTAAACTGGGTTTCAGCCTAGTACTCTTTATGCTTTACAGGTTTATAACTAAGTGTTCTTTGATCCAGCACTTTCCTCCCTGCTCCTGTTTAGTCTTCCTGCAAAATGCCAAGTAATTTGGGGGGGGAAATGAAGAAGAGGAGGGCAGGATCCTCTACACTCTCCCTATTTGTCCTTCTAACTGTTTTTTAGCCTAAAGAGGACTTACGCACCTATGGCTGCCAATGCACATTAGTCACTCCCATGTGGCTTCAGTAGCTGAACTAAGGACATTTCCAAACCAATAACTGGAAAAGTAATGGAGAAATCTTAAATCCACCTGTTTCCCCCACAAATAAGAGATCCATTAATGTTTTGAGTTGACAAGCATTTTAGTCTGAATTCATCAACTTTTTTTTTTTTTTTTTTTTTTTTTTTTTAACAACCCCAAGCAGGGGATGATTCTTCTAAAGGGACGTGGGGTTGGCTGCTCCACTTCCAGGTGCGGCAGATTATTTTAACTGTGGTGGGAGGAGCCAGGTGCAGGGAGTAAAATTAGACACAGTCGGCAATGTCAAGGATCTCTGAGTCTTAGCAGCCTATTTGACTATTGCCTCCAGCTGCAGCAGGTTGGAAAAACAGAGGTGGAACTACAGCTATAGGATGGAGGGAGAGCTTGTTGTGAGAAAGATAAATGGGGTATTCTGGATAATGTAAGTTCTGTATTACTTTTCTGTGCAAAACTGCTCCCGACACTCTGTAGAGTCCAGTCTATGTGATTATGCAGATTATAAACATACTCAAAATACTGCCACAGGGTTTACTGTGTTACTGATGAGAGACATAGTATGTTACTCACCTGTCGGATTTCTTCTAAGACGAGGGTAAAAACCCAGAAGTAAAGTATAATTTCTTTACTGGATGGACCCTTTGGTGGAGGTGGTTTAAAGTCCAATAAAAGGACATAAGCAAATAGAAACAGAAAGGCGAAATACATTATAACATTGCCCATAAACACAGTCACAGGAGCACTCCAGAATTTTTTCCAACGAGTAAACAGGAATGTTGCCCAGGGTATGTTTTCAGAAGAGTTCTCCTTTTCTAATTTACCATTTCCTCTGGGGAAAAAAAAAAGGAATATAGTTTTGGTGACAATTTTCTAAAATGAGAGCAGGCCCAGAATTACTTATGATAATGTTTCTCACAAGATAGTAATGGGTAGATGCTGGTGGGGGCATGGAGGAAGGCTGCACAAGTCAGAGAGATTGCATTATCATGGCAGAAATATTTGTAGTCAAAGACAGTTTTGTAAAACAGTTTTGTCACAAAAGTCATATTAATTGACTTTTAAACTCACCTATCTTCTTCCTTGGAAAGAAACAAAGTCCTCTCTGTATCTAAACTGTCCAGCTCTCTAAATGGCTCTGGTTCATTCTTTGATTGGTTTTCTTCTCTGTAAGAAAATAATCACATTAGTTGAAAGATGATCTATAGCAATTCCTCACTACTGAATTGGCATAAATACAGAACTGTTTCCAGGTACTTGTCTTGGATTTGCTCTGCTGAGAAGCAATTCAATAAGCATAATTTATTATAGGACTAAAGTTTATGTATATTTCTAAAGGGGAAAACTGAAGCCAGCACAAACTTTAAATAAGAAGTGATCATTGACATCTACTTCATGAAAATGGAGTAGGATGCTCATTTCCCTCAAAATATTTAGGAAGAAGTTTCATTAGTCAGTCAGCCCTATAAGACAATATCTCACTGCTCCATTCCTGGTCCCATTTAGTAGTAGTTAAGAAAGGAAATGCCAGAAACAGGAGGCAACATGGTGTTCAGGTCTTGACCTTCTAGGGAAAGGAGGCAGAGATGTCCTCAAAAGAGCAATTTTGGAACAGATTACTTTGTATCATGACTTAAACCCTTCCAAGCAAACTTTGCTGAAATTTCATATTAAATTACCTGGATTTGTGAAGCTGGCACCCACTGTGCCAAGAAGCCATCTTTAATGATACTGGCAGAATGAGACTTGAGGCAGTGATGGCAAACACACTTTCCTCTTGCTTTACTACTTTATAATTGGTTTAAGAGATGCAATAAACACATTTGTTTCTTAACAGCATGTTATTAACCTCACAATATTTGGAGGTTTTTAAAGTTGCAGTTCTCAGATTCTTATGACTGACCGATCACTTTGGCTCTTTGTTGCTTTTGTTGTCTGTTTGTTTTTTGTTTTGAGTATGAACTCCAAAGGCTATGCCTGTAGGAGACTAACAAAGGTATGCCATGGGACATTAAACTTTGAAATCCTAATTGATTTCATGTCACTCCTATGTTTTTATGCCCAATCTGTGTTTCCAAATGCTAGTGGCTGATAACTGGTTGCCTTCCTTGCTAAGGTGCCGAGGTTTCAACCAGGAATCTTGAAAACTAGAAGCAGAAGGTGCTATGCCTGGAGCTAAAGCGGACAGAAATACAATAGGGCACAGTCCAGAACAATGGGACGAGGCATAATAGAAGTGGTGTGTGAAACTATCCAGTTTTTGTGTTTTAAGCATTAGAATAGGTACTAGCACAGGATGCACAAATAGCTAAGTTCCACATAAAAATGATTTGGTTGTGCAAGCCTTTTTGCACTGAAGGCTTCACCTTCAGAGGTGATTCAACAATCTCATGACTTATATATGAAATTTTGAGGGTAGATATTTTTCATTACTTATTTTTCTTTCTATAATCATCTTTTGTACATGAATATTTGGGGTTTTACCTGAATGCTATTAAATTTGTGTAGATTAGGAGAGGACACCAGAATGCACAGATTAATTTCAAGATCTGCGTGCTTGTAGACATGTCTCCCCACCATATTTTTGTCAGGAAGGCCTGCAAGTCAAGAAAACAAGGTGCAGAAATGACCTTGACCAAAACACACACACGCAGCTCAAATACAGCTATTTTCTGTAAATTAAGCATCATCTTCATTACTGAAAAACAGTACTCATTTACTGCTGATAAAGCATGAACTAGCCACTGATAGTTAAAAGCACCACCACTCTTAATTTACCTCTGTGAATGGGGTTAGATCTCAGGACATGGAGGCAAGACTGTATAGCAACTTGATTTAACTTTTTATCAGTGAGCTTTTCTTTGGATCTAAACACTGCAAAGCTAACATTTTCGAGCAGCTTCATTATGCCTAAGGCAAATTTAAAGGGCTTTCCTGATGCTTCTGTGAGCAAGGAAGGAGAAAAAGCACAGGATGGAAGGACTGTATCTTTTTCTCAGTGCACTTGTCTCACTGCTAGCTGCAGGAAAGAGAGGGGAAAGAGGGAAGTTTGCTGGCTTGCCAAGGATGCAGCAGAATGTCCTCTTCACCGGGTACGAAGTAGAGGAATGAAGTCTCTGAGGGAAATGTGTTTTTTTGGTCTTGTTCAGTTGCTACAGCTATTCTCTTCTGTGTCCCACATCGTGTCTCAGCTCTGGGAACAGAGGTGGTGAGGGAAGTGCCTGTGGAGCCTACCTGGACACCATCATGGGCAAAGAAAGACTTCGCGTCTGCTTCTGTAGCCAGCTGAAGGCAGGTGGTTTTGCTCCAGTATTGATTTTTTCTCACCAATAGAGCAAACGCTCTCTCCTCACTGTTGTGGTAGCATTCACTAAACAGTTCTGCCAGACGAAAGAAATTAAGACAAATGGATCTTATCACAGAAGATGAAATGCGAGGCAAGAGGGTGGTGTGTGTGTAAGGCACTGTACGGTGGCACTGAGGCCACAGCATTGCCAAATGCTACCCACCCGCCTGGGGAATTCTGTGAGTTTGTAGTATTTGAAAAGAGCTTGAGAAAGCTAGGAAGAGGAGAGAGGAATCATTCTGGACAGAAGAATAGCTTAATACTGCTTTACGCATGTGGATATCTGTATTTTGGGCAAAGAGCAATTAAAAACATGTTTGCCCAGGTGAAAGAATCACAGGAATTGCTGTAATTTTTAAATTCTTACTATTTACAGAAAGGTATGGAGTGAATCTCTCAGTGGTTCCTTGACATTTGCAAGTTTCTTTTTCAACTCTGCAGCTCTTTAACATTTTGCCCTCTTATTGTAAGGTACTTCTTTCTCAGTTCTTCTACAGACAACATGTCAATATGTTACAGTCCCTCCTCTGTAGCTGCTTTATGTGCAGCTTTAGGCAAAAAAAAATCTCTTGCGAGATTCCCTTAAACTTTGAGGTATGAGTTGCCGAACTGCCATCATTTGAATAGGCTAAACAAAATGAGTGGCTCAGCTTTGGTTTGTAGCCAACAAATGCCTGGTTTTAAGTTATATAAGTTGAAAACTAAATAATGCTAGATTTGTAGAGTGTTGTAGCATATTTTTTTTCTTCTATTTCAAGAAAAGCTGGTGGAGGAGCTCAGAAATTGGGATGAAAAGCACACCAAAAGGTCAAAGTTTAATCATTAAATTATATCTGATTTCTTTTGCCAGCTTGTTTCCTTGTGCTGACCCACTCAGTGTTCTCGGTACCTTTCCTAGTCCAGTCTGCACCTTGGTGTTTCACTGTATTGAGAGAAAGAAGTGAGTCAGATCACTTAAAATAGACTGATACATAGATTTCCTTTGCAGTTGGTATCTATCCTTTGCTGTCTTTAATTAATACTGACCTTGATAACCAGGCCAGAAGTGGAAACTGAGGATCTGACTGGATGTTTAGCAAAGCCAAGGAACAGACTTCTGTGTGTTGGATTAGACTAAACTACAAGGGCCCTAAGATTATACTGGAACTTGACTCTTATACTTCACAAATACTACCAGCACTGTGAGAAAAGGGAAAAAACGTGATCTGTGTATAAATAACACAGCATAACTTAAGTCTGCATGAGCCATCAATAGCTTGATGTATTAGGGGAGAGAAGTATGTTCTGCATATGGTATATTCCAATGTCTTCTGTTTACAGCACTGCTGCTTTGAGGTACAAATTGGACTTGATGTCAAATCAGCAGTAAAACTCATATGCAAAAGTCTGTTTTCACACTGAGCTAGGGAGAAGGGCTCGTCATTTTCGTGCTGCTGCTGTCTGCATGTCTGTTGCTGCAGGGAGGAGCTGCCAAGCTGGCGAGTCTCGCCTGGGAGCTCCGCAGTGTTTTGCAGTGCAGCTAGCCCTCCTTTGGGTGAGGTAATCTGGAATTATCTTTAGCAGTGAGGACAAGCCTTAACATTTGTTGCTCTAATGGCTGTTTCAGAATGAATTTAATAGCGTGGGAAAAGCAGAGCACTGTAAGCCTGGAAGTATTTTGGTTATTCTGTTTTGCCCATCATTTTAAGGCATTATGTTTTAGTATCAGAAACTTAAAATACCAACATGTATTGCTCCAAATCAGCATTCAGAGTTCACTTTTATATAATATATATGTATATATAAGTTCTTCTCTGATATTTGAATGTTTGGAATGGGTTATGTTGCAAGAGTGTTAAATAATTCATGACAGGCAACCTTTTACAATCTGAAGCACATTTTTTTCATTTGCTTTCCTACCAACAGTCATCACCTCTTAAATTTTTGATGCTGTTAACAAGCTGCTGTTGCTTACCAACAGCGAGCTGCTCATATTTGGCCTCTTTCATGATACGTGCTGCTTCGGTCTCTGTCTCCAGGCGGGACATTTCCTTAAGGATCTTGCAGGCTGCCAGAGCTGAAGCTACACCCTCCTGGCCCTATAAAGTTGAAAGGGGAGTTGTTGTTACTATATGCAGGTGGGCTCAAATACAGACTTGAGAGTTTAAAGCACTGATCAAAATAACAGTTTTGGTAATATATGGCTGTCAAGCCACTTATTTGTAGTTCTTGTGCTATACAAGGCTGGAGACTGATGAGTATTCTGCTGAAAATTCACACTAGAAAGGCCTGGTTTTGGGTAGCTGTCAAGGGCTGAGAGTACAAAACTGGCCTCTGGAGACAGAGCAGAACACTCTCACAGCACCCAGACCTCTCAAGCACGGTTGTGTTATTGTGTAAAGGCGTATGGGAAAGGAGGGAGCACATCTGGCAGAAGTACAACAACAGTGTGCTGCTGAGAAACGTGCCTTCTAGTGGCAGGACTGCTTTAAAGACAAGACCATGCAAAGTGCAGTGTGGCTGCATGCACGCACACTGCCTACAGAGCCATGCTGCAGCTCGGCTCCCTTTCCATGACCTCCCTGTGGCAGATGCAGCTGCCTGGAAGCTCACAGATGGAGCCTGACGGCTGGGCCCGGCCTTTGCGGAGGGCAGAGGAGAGGGATGCTGTGGCACTGCCCTGCGGGTGGATGAGGTGGTGGTGGCAAGTGCAGAGCAGATGCCTGCTGTGCCACTCAGGAGCTCAGCCCCAGGGATTTTGACACTGGTATTTATCTACAGATACTGCACTTAAGCTAAAGATACTGCGGTGTCTCCTGCCCTTGTAAACCCAAACAACTGAGCTATTACAGATGTTACAAAACGCGAGGCTGAGAGCTGAGTCACCAGCAGCAAGAAGGGCAAAGGCTCGGATCTGCAGTTGACGTGGATGAGCAGAGCTCCGGGCTGTGCTGATTTACACTGCACAGCTCCAGGCTCTGCTCGTTTCTACCGCTGCTGCTCTGCCCTCCCTCTCTGTCAGGGCCTTTGGCTCTTAGCGGCACAAACCACGCTGAGATGGAAGGCCCTATAAACACCAGCATTTTAGACCCTATGTACGTCATCTTAATGGTAAAGCTGAGCAAGCAAACAAAAAAACTCTCTCATGCACATATACATATATATATGTGTGTGTGTGAAATATGCCAATACTTCACCTCAAACAGCTGTAGCTCAAAGCTTACCATGGCCCAGAAATAGTTTGCCATCTTGTGCCGATTTTGAAGTACTGCCCATAAAAATAAATCCCTCCAAGGATTTTGGCTTTTCTGGTTCATATCCAAGGGCTCAGATAAGTGCTTTGTATTCATTTTATCCTGAAATACGATTTTGAAAAATTAAAACACGCTTTTTTTTTCCATGCAAATGTCAAGATCCAAGCATCTCTCAGCCTTGCCAACTACTTCATATTCCTTTTTCTTTTTTCTCCTCCATTTAGGACTAAGAGGTAGTTAGTTCATTCTGTCCAGAATCAAAGACTCTTGTATCCCTGATATAACTCAATATGTGTGAGAACATTTTGGCTGAAATCACGGCTCCATTGAAGCCAATGGCAAAGCTCTCATTGAATTTGTTAAGGCGAGGGTTTCACCACGGGTGTGTAATATCATACAAGGCAAATCTGTGATTAACTAATCTGAGCTGGTCTTCAATTACATCAGATTCTGCTCAACTGCAGCAGAGGACATGGTTTCAGAAAAGGGGAACAAAAGGCATTTTATTTAAACACAAATAAAGTCTCAGCAAGGCCCTGATGTGCTCTATTCTTGAAATGTTCAATGCTTTCTTTTTCAGTCCTTCCTCTGAGAAATCTCTCCATCCTGCAGGGAGTATTTTAAGAAGAACACTGATTGTTCCTTTAACGTAAAATAAAAACCTCTTCTAGAGCAAGTGTGGCAACTTAGGTCAAGTTCTGAGCTTTAAGTATACTTAAAACGTCTTTTTATCTCTTTTGTTAATTAAAAATAGCTAGAGTACCTGTGTCTGTGTGTGTAGGATTATAAAACAAGTTTTCATGAGCATATGTTTTAAAATCACTTAAGCTATGGGTTCTGTTCAGAGAGATGTGTATGGCTATTTTTTTTTTTTTTTGAGCTATTCAATCTATTAAAATGCTCTGAAAACCTTGGAGGCAACAAGGATATCCCTAAAGTCTCATTTATCCTAGAGCAGTTTGTGTAACCACTAGAGCTTAAATCGAAAGATATTATGGAATTGAGCCATTACATTCCATATATGAACTCCACAAAGGGAATTTTCAGGCTTTCGGGGAGATTTCAGAGGCAGAATTTGATTTCTGTAAATTTTTAAAATTGGAGTCTGGCTACTGACTTCAAAGGTATTGCCCCAAAAGATCTGTATCTGCAAAAACAGAGATCCTGCCCAAAGTCAAACTAGGTTTTCATACTATGAATTTAACCAACAAAGCTTTATGAAAGCAAAAGTCATTGAAGTTCTTGTGTAATCATTTATTCTGAAGTTTAAACAGTTTTAAAATGAAACTAGAATTTGCAAAATAACAAAATATTTTCATGTTTGGTTATTCTAAAACTCTTGTGACCTTATCCAAGCTTCCATATACATCTATGTTTAGAAATAAGTTTGGCAATGTGAATTGAAACATGCCTGCAAGAATTTTAGTACCTCTAGGTTTCAGTGTGTTAAATATTCTATCAAAATGCAAAAATGATAAAATATTTATTGCAAAAGCGCAGGCAGTTCACTACAGACATTCCATAGTGATACCTGTCACATGTTTTTGTTACTATGTGTTAGTCCAGGTGCTTACCCAGGCCTCTTTACACAATTGTTCTTATTTCTTGGTGTGTATTATATTCCTCAGTAAGAAGATTAAAGAGATCTAAAGGCAGTTACCAGACATTGCACATTTGTGAATATCCATTCCCTCCCACACAATATAAATCTATGAATAGCTTTACTCATAAAGGTTCTGATTTTCAGGATTTAGTTTGCCTAAGTAATACCTGGGTCTTAAAATGGCCATCACCTGCTTCTTTTGAAATACTGTTGTTCGAGTATGTCTGCTTGAAGTTCAACTGGAGACCTGCACACTACTATTTCTATGGCCTAATTACTCCTTGGTAAACCTTAACTTCTCTCTTCATGCCCCTGTATTTCTTTCACAGAATCTGTTCCTGCACATGTCAGGCTAATAAGCTCAATCTGTTCTGCATATGGAAGGTGCTGGAATGAGAAACAGTCAATGGAAATTGTTCTGCAAGGGTGTGAAAGACAGGCCTCTCTGCAAGAGGTCCTGAAACTGGAATCACCTTTTAACTCTAGTCCAAAATAAATCACAATCTGTAAAATTTAGAAAAAAAAATTAGCTTTGAAATTAAAATAGCTAAACATTATATAAATAAATATAAATATATAAATATATATAAAAACATTATTTTAACTGAGAAAATGATGAGCTGAAAAAAAAGGAATGAGAAACTGAAGTGCCTGTTCCTCATATTTTCCTTTCTCTCCCTACTTGCTCCCCTCAAAGATTAAACCTTTATCAAACTTCTTGATATTAGAAATTGTAGAAGAGCAAGACTATGGTAGTGAGTTGTAACTTACAGATTTCTTCTTGCCTCCATGTCTTAGCTCTTGATAGAAACCTTTGCATGCATCATGGAGAAGATCCTTGAGAACTCTGGAGACCTCATTGAGACTGAAGAGTGGGCACGTCTCTTCCAGCTCCTTGTGCTGCTGACCGGTGAGTCCTGCCAAGGTTAGTTTGCTTTCCTCGTGTTTCTTCAGGAGAAGCTTGTAGAGGAGGCACTTCTGAGAAACGGAACTGTAGAGTCGCTGCAGCCGACTGTATGTCAGGAAGTCGGACATGTTGGCCCCGTTGTCAATAAATAGTTTCACAAATTCTGTTTTGTTATTGACCAGAGCATCCATCATCACTTCCTCCAGGTCACAGGACTGTATTAACACAAAAAATATGTGTTTTGCGGGGGGAGTAATCAAGGTTCACTGAGGAGGAGAGACAGCCTTTAGCATTAGGACGTGCATGTTTTGCCTGCTTCCAGGTCAACAGAGAGGGGAATAAGGAAGAGGGGTAGGCCCCTTCTCATTTCTCTGTGAGAAACATGGATATAAAAATGTAAGTATACATTAATGTAAACATCAATGTAAAAATATTAATACATGCTGTAGGTACCCAATGCAAGGTGTACACTCTTGCAGCGAGGATGTAGGGACTCCTAAAAACTGATGTCAAGATCTTTCAGATACAATGATTTCCCAAAAAATAATTGGATTATGGATTGATTGTCCTTTAAACCAGTAAAATCCAGTACCTTCCATTCCACATCACCATTGAATATTTCACTCTTAGCTATGTCCACTCTATTCCAGGCCACTGCCAGCTTTAGTTCATCCAGATATTCCTGGGCCTCCTGACTGTGGCTTTTACAGGCTGCCAAAAATAAGAAATACAAAAATCTCAGTACTTAACACTGTATTAAATTAAACATAACCTGTATGCAATCTGAATAGCAAAATGAGCTCTCTTAGGTTCTCAGACTTGTGAGTCACTTACCCAGCAATCCTTTACAGTCATTTTTGGTTCTCCTAACTTAAGAAATTATAATAGTCTGAAGATACTTTTTTAATATTGTTTAGTAGCAGAATTCTGTATTAAAACTTTAAGTTATAACATTTAGTCTTTGTAGATGGATCCTGCTGGGCAGAAAAAGATGGCTCTTGTGTTTTTCTTAATTAGCACACTAGATATGGAATGTCTCTAAAATCAGTCTGGTCCAACACAGACTGAAATGGATGGCACTTTTCAGGAGACACTGAAAAAAAAAATCCTTTCAGGAGAAGGATTTTTATAGGACTAGACTGTTCTAGTCAGTAAAAAAAAAGCTTTGGGGATCTATTTGTGGCTTTTTAAAAAGCTTTTTAAAATGTCTTATAGTTGAAATAACTGTTCCAAGATTTTTCTTCTGCAATTATTGCAGCATTTTTTTTCAGGAACAAATAATTATTACAATAGTACTCTATGATAGCATTAGATAAAAAAAAAACAAACAAGTTTTGATACAAGTTTACAAGAACTATGGTTACTGCCTCAGGTACTTTGTCAATGAGCAAGCATAAGAATTCCGCAACAGAAAGGAAATCTGATCCAATAACCAAACAAGCTTGCTATGGTCATGGAGAATAAAATACATCCATGCCACAAAAGTCATCAAATAAGACAAGTATTGCAGCATGTGTGTTTGTGTGTTTATTGCTCTTACCTTTTACCAAAGCTTTTAAAATTACTGTGTCTAGTTCTTCTGAATTTTCTTGCTCAAAGTTGTGCAGAGTTAGAAGATGTTGTTGTGAAATAATGTTCTGTATCTATTGGGAGTTGAAACAAAAACTGCTTTAGTCATTGTCCTACTGCTATACATTAATGACTACAACCCCATTGGGGATCACATCTGTGGCGGGTCCCAAATAACTTATGTTCTAAATGAAAGAATGAGATTTGGCAAGAAGATGAACATTATTAGTTTCTCGCATGTAAATGAGGCAAGGAAGGAATAACTATCTTGTCCAAAATCACACAGCAGTAGGAATAGAATTCAGAGAGCCAGAGAATTCAGAATAGAATTCAGAACAGAATTCAGAGAATCCTGCATTTTTATCTCCCATTTTCATATCTGACTCTTAGTCATGAGACTAGCATGAGACTAGTTCTGTTTCACTCTTTTCTATTTGACCTTTAACTTGTTGTTTATTTAAAATAATGGTCTCTAAGTCATCTTTGAGTAAAAGTCATCATATTCTGAAATGCACAGTATTCTTTTTCCTTCTGCTTCTCTATAGAGTTTCCTTCCTCACAGTAAGGCTGCAACAAGACTTTGTGAGCATCTTACAATACTGCTTCCATATATTCCTTCTATTTCTTCACGTTAATAATTTGACAAAGTTCTCTCTAATGGAATTAGAAGTTCTCTCTAATGGAATTAGAAGCAGTTAGGATTACAGTGGGGACTGCAAGAAATGAGTGGCAGGCCAGGCTGAGTGGACTTCATCTGTCTGAGAGGGACTCAGTGCTCTTCAATAAAGTGATATGAAGACAATATCAAAGGCTGGGGGGGCTGTCTTAAATACTTATGTATAGTGGATTGAATTCAGTGAATGTGGCTCAAAACAAATGCTGAGGATACTATGAATCTTTTTTTTTTTTTTTTTTTTTTAAAGAGGAACACTTACAACTCAGAATAGTTGGTCTAACAGGAATGGTGATTAGAACTTAATTTATTCATGCACATCTGTAATTAGGCTTCACTTAACAGCTGTAGATCATGAATTAGGTCTCTTCTTTCACAGTTGCAGAAGCTCCACAGCTGTGGAGGATGAATAATGCTTCACGTCCTCCAAAAGGACTGTGAGGTTCCTGGGTGCTGACTGTGACTTAAGGGAATAACTGAGGCAGGACAAAGCCCTAAGTGTTCGGCTGAGTTACAAAGACAAAATAGCTTGTGTGATCTACTGAACATTGGATTTTAATGTCAGACAGAACTATGGCAATAAGAGCACTGGAGTGTCCTGAACTTTGGAGCAGCTTCCTGTAAAACTTGTACCGAATGGACTACAGGAGCTAGTAATGGTAGGAGAGAGCTTATGAAGGCAGTGCACATAATTATCAAACATAGGAGCTCACTGTTGCTGTCCACTGGAGAATGTCCTTCCACAAGAAGTTTTCTGCAGGGAACTTCTCTTTGAATTGCTTTTCAACAACTTCTGGCATGATAAGCTGTGGCTCATTCATGAATATAGCTAAGATGTCAGCTATACCTCCAGATCCTGCTAAGATAAGCCAGGGAGCAGAATTTTCCAGACCGCTGCAAATTCTCTGTAGTTTAAAAAATATATTTTTAGAGTTCATATACAGAAGAAAATTTTGAAGGATTTTCTATCCTGCAAGGTATTTGCTCTGTGGAAGTATCACACTATAGTTTTCAAATGGCTTATCTAGCAAACCTGGCTTTGTGTCTCCTTGGAGCTTTGTGGCAGAGATGATGGTCTCACTGTTGCTGGACGGTGCTGAACGATTAACCTACTAGTATGTGATCCTGAGTAATAACCCAGTATACTTATTCCCCTAGATTTGGAGCCAGCTTCCTTGCCAAAGTACCAGCTGGCGCTGGAAGCATTAGTGCTCTGGTGGTGGCTATTCAAAATGAAGTACTTATCTCAAAAACTGGTAACTTTAATACTAGCAGAATTAAATTCTTAAGAGGTATAGGTGTGAGTTTTTACTCTTTACTTGCAGCTGACACATGCATTTATCCATCAGTTTTACATCAATTGTTTCATACTTTGCACCAGCTATTTTTCTTTCCTAACATTACAAGGAGCTTCTTACCTCAAGTGTGCTTGGTCCTCCATTTACTACTAAGCAAAGGACAGGGATCTCAATGCTACCTGTTCCTGTGAAATAAGTGATTTAAAAAAAAAAAAAAAAAAGTTAACAACTTTCATAAAACTATTTTGTTTCTCCTGTGTCCTTGAAATATTGGTCCTGTTATGTACTGTTTCTGTAAGCAGCGAAACTTGAACTTGCAGGATTTAGGCAATTGTAGAAGCCGATGGCAAAGTAAGAGAATGTAACGCTTTAATTTAGCGAATAAGATCTTAATTTAAGTTCAGGAACATGATACCTTTGCTACATATCCTGCATGATATTTTGGCAAGCAATTGAGCATCTTCTCAACTCAGAACACCTCAGCTGCAAACGATGAACAGATGTGCTTCTGTATTTTGTAGCAATGTTGCATAAGGTCACATAACTATTATTCTTAAATATTAATTGTGTTAATCATAATTAATACAATTAATTATGACTCAGAATTGAGTCAAATATTAATCATAATTAATATTTATGAGAAGGTGATCAAGATAGTGGGGAAATGGGATAACGTAAAAGACAGGCCTGTTGTGTTTTCAGAGGGACTGCTGGTATTATTTATATTCAGATGCAGTTTGAAGTGGGAACCTTGGCAGAAATGTTCAGTTGTGCTCCCCGCTCTCCCGTCCCCCATTTTACAAATGTGCCTAGAATGTGTGGGAAGGTATAGTGGAATTCAGCAGAAAAGAAGGTTTGGAAAGTATCAAGAGCCTGGCTGTGTAGACAGGTCAGGGAGATATGACCTATACATGAGTTGACAGGAACCATATACTCTTTCTTATTATGCTTAGACTGCACTGAATCACATTTTAGGCTGCTAAATGAGATGGTTATTCATAACTGAACTTACATTTTTCAGTAGTTCTACATTTGAAAAAAAATGCTGTTGAAATAGGTATTTAACTTCTGTCATGGCAGAGGAGGAAGAAATGATGTAAGCATCCCTGTTTTTAGCCATCATTCCACAGAGACCCACTTATTCCTAGATGGTTTATATTGTAAAAGCTGAACTCTGCATTCCAAAGGTGTTTATACATGGTCTAAAAAAACTCCATTAAAATAGTAGCAACATTAGATGAATTCTAGCTATTTCTTATAGCTGGAAAATAAAAGACATTTAGTTCAAATATTTTCTTTTTTCATTTCCTTTGTAGATGTCTAAAAGCAACGTGCAATTCACCAGTTACTACTTTTGGGACCTGCTGTGAGATGACCACAGAAATAAGGTAGAATTGCATTGTAGCCTGGAGATGAATGGTAAGTAACTTAATTTGTTTTTAGTGAATGGCATAGCACTGCCACATTCTTTTACGGTGATGTTCTAGTTGAAAGGTGACCTCTGTGACTAGGGAATCCTAAGGACATGCATTTATGCTTTCAAATTTTCTTTATTTACTTAGTCATATGAAGTTTAGATGAAGTGTTGTAGGAAATTCTCATTTTGTGGCGGAAGGTGGGAAGCCCCTAATTGCAAAGAATATTGAAAATATCAAAATTTTTATCCAAATGATTTCCAAGGTTCTGTTTTTTTTAATATATGGAAATTTTGCATGACCTTATCAAAGTGTTTTATTTTGGTAAGATTGAACAGCTTAGTTCAACCTGAATACAAATTTTAAATGAAGGATATTGGCTTGGTTTAAGTGAATTGGTATTCATCTAAATGACAAATGAATCCGTATTTTTGATGGAAAATGGTGCTATTGGTTTCTTTTAATTGAAGTTGGTTTGCAAGCAGGAAAAGGCTATTTCCTAATTGTCAGCTCTATAATCTCAGCCTACTTTTATAGTTCAAGTGTGGTCTTTCCTATCTGAATCATCAGTAGTAAGTATTCTTAATAAGCATTTGTGCAACCAGAGTATGGGCTACAAAACAGAATACTCCACTGATATATGAGAGTATGAGTGAGTTCTCCCTCTGCTTTAGCTGTGGTATTACAGAAACAATGGGAAGGTAAAAGTAACTGCCTGAGTACTACAGCTGGATTGTTTCCACAAACAGCAGTAGGAGGCCTGGCCAACATTCTTCTCATAATAAATAAGGCACACATAGCATCTAATGGCCATTTAAATCTATACTCTTTATTGAGGATGGGATTTCTGTCTTAAAGTAAATAATGATTCTATGATTCTATGGCTTCAAATACTTAAGAGGACTTTCTACTCGTGTGGGAAGAATTCAAGGGGGGATGAAAGTGTACAGCAGAGAATATTCCTCCCTTAGAGCCACTGGTAGGACTCGTGAAGCTGAATTTACCTTCTTTTTTTTGTGTGTGTTTTAATGCAATCAGAATCATGCTTTGAAAGTCACCTTTGAGCTGTGTTTAAGGAGATGCAATACACAGCAGGATTTTTGGTCAAATAGCTTTCAAGTTGCTTTCATTCCTCTTGCACAATGACAAGCATGTTTATTTGGTTCTGCCTAAATGGACAGTAAACTGGGAATTATAGTTACCTTTGCTAAGACCAGGATTCACAAAAAGCTGAAATGCCCAGGTATTTCTGTAATATCACTATTAAGGTTAACATGCTTATATGAAGTCTACTTACCACCATACCCAGTGCGCTGTTCTGAAATATGCTTTTCCAAAGTGAGACGTAGTTTAGTGGTTCCATCTGGCTCATCTGGGGTGGAGTGATCCACCAAAATAAAATGGGAATGATTGTGGTCCAGTGAATACAATGGGCCTTGGACATTATCTTCTGACTGGTAATGTACAGGATTTTCATTCTGGAGAGAGAGGCAGAAGTGTTAAGTGCATAAGGCAAAACACATTCCATGTTCTTGTACGTGGTTCATTTCCATTTTTAGTGTTCTTTACGCCGCGACACAGAATACAACCTTCCAGACACTTAGAGAGACTCTTTGAAAAGGGTAGAGAAGAAGAATGCCTTTCTTGTAAAAGGTGCCAAATTCAGGTGCCAGGCCTGAAAGCTGAAGTCCTTGAAGATTCTCTTCAGGGCTTTGCAAAACACAGTGACACCAAATGTCCGTGGGACCTCGGAATTTATTCAGAGGTTTTCAAATTGCTTGTTGGACAAAAGAAAAGAGACCAAAAAAACTGATGATTGTGAACAAAATCTGAAAGATGGCTTAATTTGTGTCCGCTGGTACAAATGGAGGCAAATCTACTGATTTCAGTAGCATTTTAGTTACGTTTAGACCAGTACATATGTTAGGCCATCCTATGTCCATATTGATTTAAACGCAGTTTTATTTAGTTGGCAAGGTTATGGTTATTCTCAGTTTGAAAGCTAAATTCTAAAAGACAGAGTAACATGTAGCTTTTAGAAAGAGTAGTATCTTAATTTTATGGAGGGGTTTTGTCTTGAAAGTATTTATTCTTTCTTTTTTGGATAAAACCATGTCTGGGTAAAACAGAACCTCAATTCTAGTCTTTGGTTTTAGGGGTTGCACTTAATATGGATGTCCATGCATGCTATTTTTCAAGCTTCCCTTACTTATGAAAACTTTCCTTCCCACTGCTGCATGTTCCGCGAAAAATATCTTGACAAATTTTTTTTTAGCTGAGGGTTTTTGTATCTTTTGCTGCATTGTAGCCTTAAGCCTACTAGCAGAGGGCTGGCCTTTGAGCAGGATGCTGAGCCTCAGCAACCAATGAAAGAAGGTTCAAGGGATTTCCCTATTTATTCACTGAAGACTTGGAAGTGATCTTTCAAGCTCGCTTAAAGTGTGTCATTAGCACAGAAGAGATGCAAGGATCCACTGATTTCAGGGTTTGTTTTGCTCCTTGTTAGTGTGAATTGTTAACTCCATTTTATACAATAAACTCCTTGTGTTAGTGCCAAGTATAGAGAGAACTGGATTTAGACCAGCACTGCTGTCTATAGTTCCTTTGTCTTATTACAGTTACTGACTAAAATGCAGAACATTTTAGGGTGGAAGCAGTGCCAGAAGCCATAGGGTCAGGAATGCTCTACACAAAACGCTCCTTGCCAGAAGTTCAACTTTAGTTAAGAGGGAGCAGTGTAAATTTGATGCAATAAAAAGGACAGTGCACTTGTTTTGTAGTTACTGTAGGAGAAAGACACAGATGAATTTTGATCTTGAACTGAACTTCCCTGAGCAAAATTTCCAAATGCTTTGAACAAAATTCTTTCCTCTGAGGTTCTTTTTGGACCAGTTTAAATGCAATTACAGATTAGGATTTCCAGTTAGTGTCCCTTCTGGCAGAACATACAGGTAGCCACTCTCAGCAAACTGAGCGGTAAAAGAGGAAGCCAAATGACAATAAAATGCTTGAAGCAGCCTGGCAGTCCCCCAGCTAATTAGCTGGTATTTGCCAGCCTATCTGAGAAAAGAACTGGGTGCAAGTTCAAAGAGTTGTCATCATCTCTCTCCCAGCTTGTCTATGACAGACAGACAAGACAGAGAAACTGTTGTTCATTATGGCTATACACCTGTTTTATTGTTGTAATACTCTGCTTATGACAGACAAAATACCCAGTGATAACCTTGTCCTGGCACAATTCTTTTCTTCCTCTCCAAGTCAATTCAGTCTCAGCGTGCCCCAGTATTTTCAACAACTGTTTTGTTGTGTAGGTTTTATTTTGTCTTTATTCTCTGCGTGGACCTCAGTTGCTTCCACCTGACCCACTAAGTTCCCAGAGTTTGCAGTAATTAGACAAAATTCTGAATGTCAGCCGTTCTCACTGAGGGTGTCAAGCAGTTTTTTTGCACATCAGATACCAATTCAGTGACTACTGCAGACAACTTCGTCTTGAAAAACGTATGGCTCATGCTCCATGCTAGGAAATACACTTTTTACGGTATTTGTGAAATAGCGTGAGATCCTGCCACTGGACTCGGGGAGAGGGTTGAGTGTTCAGAGTTTCCTATGACACAGAAATACTGTTTTCCTCAAGTACATTTCTCTTCTGGCCACTGATCTAATGTCTAATACTGTCACCTGCTGGAAATTTGCAGAATTGCTGCAAAGGCAGATAGGGCATATTGCACGAAATCTTCAGTGCCTAACAATTCTTCTTGCTTTTTATCTTTCCTAAAAAACTTATATTAAAACCCACTTTTGTTTTAAGATGACTCAACATTTTGCTGCCAAAAAATCTGAAGTCAGCTTTTTTGAAGCTGACTTCAACAGTCAGCTGCACTGACAATCCCATTTTGTAGGTATAATGAGTAAAAGTAAAAAAATACCTTTATGTTGTCCAGAATTTCTCTGTGCTGAATTTTTCTCAGGGAAGTTATTCCAATTGCAATCACTCTTACTTTGGATGAAGTACTAGCGAGTGCATGATCTCGAACAGCCTGCCCTAAGTACCTTGTTATTCCAACACGTAAAGCACTGGTAAAAATCCAGGCACCTGAAACAATTTAAAAAAAAAAAGTGATTAGAAAATTTCTTTTTAATTGAGCTCTCTGTGTATCAATTAACATCATTTACAGTACTAGATTAAATAACTGTTTGGTGCAATGAGGGTATAACCTCAAGTGCTTCTACACTTCAGGAACGATTGCCTACAGTAATTTAGTTAGAAATAACTTATTTTTGCTATTTTTATACAGTAAATTTTATTTTTAAGATATTTAAATAGTTTGTAGACTACATTCAGCAAAGCCTTGAACTTCTAAAATAAACATATGAGTAGTCCCATTGATATTAAAAGATCATCATATGCTAGGTGAGAATCCAGCAGAATATAAGTTCCTCTTTAATGCCTACAGTACTAACCTGTGCTTTGAGCTGCCTTTATAAGTCCTTTTTTTAAGGTGTCCCGTAGCCAAGGCTTCATCTGGAAATTTTCTTCTTCCCCTACTAAAGAGACAACCAAATTGGGTGCAGGTAGCTTCCATTTGTTGAGCATAACTTCAAATATAATGCCAGGATGGATGGTACACGGCACCTTAATAAACTTCAACAAACAAAACAAAATATACTGAATAACAACAGGATAGTAGGATAGGATAGAGATGTCATTCATGGGAAACGCAAAGACAAATTTATAATCATAACAATTAAAAATTTATTTGTACTCCTTGATAAACTGAGAAAAGTTTCTTCACGCAGGGTCTGACAGAGAACTAAATATCAGGATGAATTTAGCAGGCTCCTGTAAAATTGCCATCAAGTCAGTTCCACTGCTTAATTCTCTGTTAAAGCTTTAAAGAGAGTCTTGAAATAGCTTATCAGTACGTTTATCAAGTTGAAATCCATAGTGCTTAATTACTTGCCCGTAAATAGTAAAAGCGGGGAAATGATACAAAATGAAGGAAGCTGTTTTATTCTTTTTATTTATTTATTTTATTTTTAAGAAAAAAAAAAACTTCACCAGCTGTACTTGTAGCAGGCCTGTGTCAATCAAAGGGTTGATTTCTGTTTATCAGTGGGCCTTACTTAAAATGACATGGATATTCAATAAGGCATGGTCCCTATCCGAGTACAACGTGGTGCTGTCCCTGGTGGCAGACTGACCCCGACTGTTGCTACAGTCCCCGTATTTAATGCTAAGCGAGCCACAGCCGAACAACAGCAGCAGTGTTAAGGGGCTGGAAAGCCCTCAGCATTGTACCTTGCCACGTTTCTTCCCAGAAGCTGTGAAGTCGATCTCTCCTACACAGTATGGCAGTTCTCTTTTGAAAGCTTCTTCTTTGTCACTGTTGTAGTGCTTGGCTTCTGCTTCCTCCATTTTATTTGTAGGGTGGTCACTAGTCGGCCAGGGTTCGCTGAGATGATGAAAAATTGGAAAATGAGAATTCAAATTGTTTACACTGGAGAGCTCACAAAGTGCAGGAATTTACATCTAGTTGATTTTTTTTAGTCAATTATTTTACCATTTTACTACTATGCTTATAAGCTTTAGCTAAAATTGGAGACCTCTGTATCAAGGGTTGGATGTATACACAGGATAAAGTGGATTCTACACCAAAGCTATGTAACTTATGTTATAGAAGGACAGGAAGGAATAAGATATCTTCACTTTCATTTAGAAGGAACAAAATCTTGCAGTCTGTCCTGGCTCATATGAGTTATCTCAAGGCTAGGAACTGAACCCAAATTCTACAAGAGAGAAGGAGATTGCCTCAGCCATGAACTATTGCAAGCAAGAGTAGAGTGGTGTCGGTGAATGTCTGAATCACAGTTTCTTGTTGCTGTAATCCATCATGCTACTGTGGCTTCTATTATCCAATGTAAGCACTGAATAACTAATTAATGACCTTGTACTTGCCTGAAGATGAGTTGGGAGTTTATTCTGTTTGCAGTAGGAATAGGCTACTTATTAGCCAAAGTATGTTGGATCAGTCTGCATTTGACAACAGCAGTTCAGAGGCCCATGGTTTCCACTGTTTGTGCCTATATGAAGTTAAAGATGGCAAGTTATCCATCCTTCTAGGGCAGAAGTCATAGAAAGTCACTGCATGGCATGAGACATTGGCAAAGTTTGCTTGCTCTCTCTCCACCCTAGTTTGACTCACCTGATGTAATTATGGTGTGAAAAATACAGGTTTCAACTTGTGTGTCTTAATATATTTCTTTACAATACAAAAGCAAAGAAATAACTCCTTCTCTCTGCTCCATGCCTTCATTTGTAAATTCAGTGTGTCCTTAAAAGTCCATGGGATAGTAGACCAGCACTAGTAATCACCCCTGTCTTAATGAGACTGTGTTCATAAAATACTTATTTCCTAGCTAAACAAAATGTCGTGCATTTAAAAGCGGGTCAAAATAGTGAGTATTTTGTGGCTCTATGATGATGATCCAGTAGAGGGAGCACGACGCCCAAGTTGTCTGCTTGGGCTGGTGAGTCACCTGGAGTCTGTACCCTGCCTGGTACATCACTGCTGTCTCTGTATGTTCTGCTCTCTCTTTTTTATTTATTTTTCCCCCCGTACAAACACTGTTTGAAGTTGACCTTTTCTCGAGTTTTCATGATTTCAGTTTCCTATTCCCTGATTTGATTTCACATTGTCTCTCTCCGCCCACATCTGTCACTGACCACAGCTTTAAAGATACAATTCTCATCCTTCCCTCTGCCTACACGCTAGTCACTTCTGGAGAGAATTAAGTGCTTATTCTGACTAGTGGAATGCCAGACTTGTCCAGGTGCAAGTCTTATCTCAAAGACCCTCTTTCATATCATCATAATGGCAGTCATAACAAACCATACCTTTTTTCAGGTATTGCTTTGCCACTGCAGATGAAGCCCTACCTCCCAATAGCCTGGAAGATGATATTTTAGGATAAATACAGTTAATACATAGTGTTAAAACACATTTTTGTTCTTTTGAATTGCAGAAATAATTTCCTGGAATTCATGATCAGGACAAAACACTTTGTCCAGAAAAAAATATCCAAAATTGAATTCATGGGGTATCTTTTCTCCATTCATTACTCTCCTAGGTAATGCAGGAATGAACTTGCAACAGATAGTAATTTACAAAGTAATCTGACAGTTTAGCCTCACGGCTAGGACCTAAGTGATTTATTTTAAGTCTAGTTCTGCATCCTTGCTTCCAAAATTTGAGCGTGTGGTTCTTCAGGATTTCTCTTCTGGAATTAAGACACTGATCTATTGAGCTGATGCTTTATAAAAAGAATCTTTCTACATTTGGATAATATTTTTTTCTAAAAATAGCAAGTAATTTTTTATTTTGTTTTGTTCAGCAGTTCTTGTTTTGGATAGTAATGGGTAATAGTAAAGAAGATAAAGCTTCTGTATCTTACCTACTTTTCTTCATAGTCTTGTGTAAGACTAGTAAGTGAAGAAGGCAGCTGATAAGTGGTACTGCACAGGACACAGCATTTTTTATTAAGCAGTTTCTGAATCATGACATTAGCAGCTGTGTATTTTGGGGAAAGATTATTTCATCTCTCTACCCTATTCTTATATTCTCTCCTTCAGCATTTAATGCAGGCCACTGTCTGTGATGGGATACAGGGCTACAGGGATTTTAATAAGAGCTTCTACACCAGGAAGGTATCAAAAGAAGCAGAAAAGTGGCACTGACAGAATGATAAAACGTAACTTGCAAAATTATGCAGTATCCATGCAAGAGTCTAGTATAGAAAAGCTACACTGGATGAGCTATTGAACTATCATGGAGATATATTTCCATGGAGATATATTAGGAGATAAATTTCCTAATATATTTCCTAATTTTCAGCCAATCTTTTTTTCCTTTCTCTCTAGTGAGAATTGATGCTTTGACAATTTTACTCATTTTCTCTTTGTACTTGTTTGCTTTCCAAGTAATGACGATTGTATCTTTTAGTATGACTGCAGGTCATACTACAGGGCAGGTGTAATTGTTCCTTTTTGGTGCAGTGTCACACCAAGTGTAGCTCATAGAGCAAAAAATGCTGCTTTGGTTTTCAAGTGGGTGGGAAAGATGATTCTAAAGGTTGTTTATACATTAGCTGAAAACAAACAAACACTAAACAAAGCAGAAAAAAAGGCAAGTTCCTTAGATTACAAATATTGCAAAATCATCAGAACTGTTTTATAGGATTTGCAGGTGCAGTTAAGACATTAATTAAAACGTCTGTTTTCATAAAGCAAGCAGACGTCTCACCCCAAGTGCACTACCAAAGTCTTCGCTGGCACTAAACAGGCAATAAGCCATGTAATATAACTACTATTTTTTTTGAATGCTTTTTTCTTGGGTTTAATTTTGTCTTATTCTGCCTGATTCTAACTTCCATGTAAATCTCTTCAATGGTTTCAAGGGCTACTGCTTTGAGATTTCTGGCTGTACTAGACTGCAAGTGTGTCAGGTCACAGCAATTGGGTCAAATCTTTGTGGTGGAAGTCACAACATTCCTCTGAAGTCAGTCTAGCTGCGGTCAGCTTCCATCAGTACATCATCAGGGACCATTGCTTTATTATAAGTGTCTGGAATAAGACAATCCCTTGGGAAAGAACGGGAAGCTGGTAAGAGGAGCTTAGTCCTAGCACTTTTTGGTGAGAGGAAAGGGAATGAGGAAAGCAGAGGCAAAGTTTATAAGTGGAGCTGGTTAAAAAAATCAAGGAAGGGATGACTAGTACTTCATCATTTTCTCTCTCTCCAAATACTATGAAATTTTCTGGTAAACTCTTTTAGAAAATTCCAACTTACTTCCCTCAATTATCTGTAAGAATAGCATTGTATTAAATCTGATGAAAAATTTACTTAAAGGCAAGCTATAGAAATAGAGGGGTGAAAAAATTGCTACAAAAATCCTACCTGTCTCAACTGCATATAAATATGCTATAAAAGTATGTGCACAGAATGTATTAATTAGATAACCTTTAGCTCAGATTCAGACTTAAGCACAGAATTTCTATCTAGGCTGATGCTATGTATTAATATTTGTAGGTCAAATTCTGTCCCAGATGTTCCCACTGACTATACACACAAACATCTATGGCAAGAATGTACCTCTAATCATTTCCAGATTTGAAACATAACCTAGAAAACTATTCCTAACTAGCAAAGCAAGTTAAGACAATTATGAGAAAAGACAACTGTCAGTTCCACCTACATCTGGAAATGTGAGTCAACGTCATTTACAAGAGGGATGGCCTGATTAAGCTGTCCCAGGTGTCAGTCAGCCTCATGAGTCATTATTTCTGTAACCTCATAAATGGGAGCTGTTAGATTGCACCACTGTACAACCATGCTCACAGTGCTGGCATTTGCATGTCCTAATGCTATTGCATATGTGTTCCTTCACTTTGGATGATCCTGACTTCTTATTTGGGAATTCTGGATTTTTGGAGATGTAGGAAACAGACGGGGGGGAAATAACTTAAGGAAATTGTTATCACAGGAAGAACTCCTTTTTCCTTACCACTTTCCTCTTAGTTCCCCTCAGGTTTTCATAGGCTCTTTGCAACTATCTTCACTGCCCACCTAGCCTACTGTGCATTTGGAGCTCCTCTTCCTGGTGTGGTAACAGCGAATGGCAGACGGATCATTCACCTCCGGAGGGATGACAAGAATGTGGTACCTTTCACCTTGCCTTGCTGTGTCCTTAGATGTTAAACAGGGTTGGGCTGATCCATGGTAAGAATAGAGAGGCCAAATTTGAGTCTTTCAAAGACATCTAGAGAAAATGGGCCTGCTCAAGCAATGGCAAGACCAGCAGATAATGCCTGGGAACTATTGCTGATAAAATACTCTATTTGACTTTGGTTGTTGTCTTCAAGGGCAAAGGTTGATTTAGAGAGTAGGAGTACGGTAGTCATTAGCTCTCGGGGCTTGACAGCAGTTAAGAACTCTCCTTCATACCAGTACACTGATGGGCAGGATAAGACGCACCCTGATTTAATCACTATTAGATTACTCCTCCCGCTCATGGAATACAGTTGAACGTGCAGGTGAAATGATATAAAAATAGTAATTCAGTAGGCCCAGTATGATGCATGCTGGTCCATGCTGATGTTAAATCAGTTACAAAACTCTAACTTCAGTGGTACACACACCTAATACATGATTTTTTTCTTGACTTATAAACTTCACATGGAAGCTTTCGTATGAAGCAAAAGAAACTACATCAATTAACTGTGGCCAAATCGTCACAGAGCGAGATAGCAATCTGAACTAAAAGTGAGCCTTAGTTATTGCTCACAGCACAGGGTGCACAGTAAAGAGGCAAGGGAATAGAAAGGATGAAGAAACACGGTGCTGTGCAACCAAGACACAGTGAACTTGAGTTGAGCAGGAATAATCAGTGTGAACAGATGGACTGGGACATGGCAGCGCTAGTGAATAGAATCTAAAGGGTCACAGGCAGACTAAGTGAACACTGTCATGCAAGAGAGAGAAATGCCATAAAGGAGAGTATAAACGGGAGAGTGTGAGATGCGTGAAGTCATTCAGCTGTACTCTAGAAAGGCTTCTGCTAAAATAACTTATTTGCTTCTGGGAGCCATATTTCAAGAATATTATGGAGTCCTTGGAGAAAGCTTGAATGGGAGTAAGAAGAATAGACAGAGATCTAGCACTAGAAAACAAGGAAAAGCTTGAGCAAGTTAGAATTGTGTAACAAAAAGCTGCAATGACTGCAGGGAGGGATAAATAAGGAGACTCTACTAGTCCAGCAATGCAAAATGTTGAAAGGAATTCAAGAATTATTTACACCTGTAGCAAGGACAATAAATAATGGGTCTTAAGGGAAGAATGGTAGCAGGGCTGTCCAAAGATATAGTAAATACATTCAGGGAAATATTTGCTTGGAAAAACTGAAAT
Source organism: Crypturellus undulatus (assembly GCA_013389825.1). Taxonomy (NCBI): domain Eukaryota; kingdom Metazoa; phylum Chordata; class Aves; order Tinamiformes; family Tinamidae; genus Crypturellus; species Crypturellus undulatus. The sequence goes on along the minus strand of VWPW01002599.1, from coordinate 14,446 downwards.
CTCTCGCACTACTGTTTAGGGGCTAGTACAGTGATTAGGCTGCAAAGTTGGGTCATGATGGATTCTGTACATTTTGACTTAAAGGACCTGACCCTAACCTACTAACCTGCATGCCATTACAGCTCTAAGAGCTGGGTATGCTCTCTCAGATCTGATCCTGAAGATATATATATATATGTATATGCTTATGTAACTTTATTAAAGGAAGTGTTCCTATTGACTTTAGTGCAAGTACTCAAGGAAAATTGCATCAGTGAGTTTACTGGGTTAGGGCCAGCAGCAGTGTAATGGAATCACTTGCTTCCAATGGTAGCCACATTTACATTCCTATTCTGAATTGTAAGACAGTCAATAAATACAAAGACTAAAGCAGATGCAGGGAATGAGAACAAAGAAAATGAGAGAGAAGTAAAGGACAGAGTAAAGACTGCAAATAAATATTCATCCAAGTATGTTAGCATGTGCTCTGAAGATGAATTAGTTGAACTCTAATTGGTATTTATGTTTCAGTGTGAAGAAACAAAAACAGTGTTAAATAGGAGTAAACACAGTGGAGAGGGGGGTGCATGAGAAGGCATTAATTACAACTCAATAGCAAAAAAACAACTAAAGCAAGGCCATAAAAATTTAAATATGTCAGGTGTGATACAAAAAGAAGAACTTGTTAGAGGAAGTACATGCATATGTATCCGTGTAAGAGACTGATGTACATGCATAATTATACACATTATGTTGTTCAGGTTGCAGCTTTGGAAAATGCTAGTCAGAAGTTAGTGTATTCAAATGCTGGTAACAATGCAGGCAATGTTTCTGCATCATGACCTAGTGACAAAGCATGGTTCTTGGCAAGGTTGCTAAGAAACTGGTAAACAAAGCAGAAAGACCCAAGGATGGTGAAATACATTGGCAAAAATCATGGCCAGCTGTCCCGCATAGTGCTTTACCATTCCTACAGAAAATAAATCTTTGGGGACTGTACAAACCAAGAAAGGGGCAAAAAAATGACCATCATTGCAAGCCAAATGCTACTCTGAGTACTCGAGAGTTTTCCCACTTTCACACAACTAGGAAAGCACCCCAAGTACCAGAGACAAGAGCTGAAGGGATGCAAAATGTATGCAGAAGATAAACTTAGTGGAAGGTATCTCCATACTTCCACTAGCAGGGAGAGATAGTGGCTATATGAAGGCTGACTACAACCTTGGAACATGTTCCCTAAATCCCTGAGATTTTATGGATTTGTAGAGATAGGGCCAGACCATGGCAAACAGTGCAAAGAAGTGCAGCACAACAGTGGCCTAGTAAATGAAAAAAATTGATTAAATTTTCAAATGTATTTATGTGCATTGGCCCCACAAGATGCTTTCAGGCCTAGCTCAAGAGAAAAGCATTTTTTCAATTAGTACAAACCCTTCCTGAATGTGCAAAATGATAATTCAAATACAGATGCTTTTCCTCTTTTGTTTCTGACTTCATCTGCTTATCACAGTAAACCACATCAGAAGCTATTTGAATAATGTTCTTCTAATAAGTCTGCAGAAATTTGCTTATGGATATCAGCCTGTAAGTTACAGAGAAGTGGATCTATGCTGGGGGGGAGGCTTGGGAGAAGGGCAAGGAGAAAAGGGAAATGAAGACATCAGGGAAGTAAACAATGGAAGGAGCATCTGGAATGGATGAGGGAAAACTCACAGCAGCATTGCTGAAATAAAATAAGACTCCTGGCTGTACTTACACTGTACATTGTATAGAGCAGGTGGTGAGAGGAGGTTGACATGAAGTTCAAGTGCTCCTTGCCCTTCACTACTCTGTTCCCACAGCATCGCATGCCCCTTGCAAGCTGACGAAAATCACCTCCCAGTAACTGAGAAAAAAGTGCTCAGAGCATTTAAGATGAACGTGTGTTCCTTTCCTTTTTATTGCTTGAAATTGTACCTTTGCCACTATTAATTCTGAATATGTTTGAAAAATTAGCTCAAATTTCTTTTTGGAAAATAACAGCAAAGCTTTGAGGATAAAAGTCTTAAAAACTCTACAAGCTATACTAAAATAATCTTTACACAAATTTATTATATGCATGACAGACTTGAAATGAGGTAAGTTCATCTTTCTAAACTTGCATTATTTTATAGATAAGTACAATTTTTACCAAAAAGAAAAAAAAAAACTTCCTTTCCTTTTTGGATTGATTTCATTATCTCCTATTTATATCAGCTCGTTCAGTGCTTCAGGCAAATTTTATCGACACAAAACAGGAAGTGTATTCAAAACCAAGAATCTCTTTTGCATAAGACATAGGCAATTTGTATTTTGAGAATTAGAAAGTTTAGGGAAATAGCGTCCATCTGTTTTGTTTCTAAATTAAAACAAAACTTTAGATACAATTTCATTTTCGACAACATTTTGAACTTAATGCATCGTGCAAACATGTTGTGGCAAAACTGCAAACTTTCTGTTCCGATGTTTTCCTTGTGATAGGACCAAATCCCTCACACCCCACAGGAAGTGTGCACTAAACTGATGGGGCTGGTAGAGGTATCCTTTCTGGATAGAAGCTCCTCCACTGCAGCAGTGTAGAAGGTATGGAGTGTCTTTATACTTCCCAGTCTCATGTGCAACTGTGTGGTAGACAATTGCCAGACTCCAGTGGAGTCTGTTACAGTTCTTCAGTCTGCTAATATCAGGCCCAAAGAGCAGCCAAGGACCAGGCAGATAAAAGAGTCTATCAAGACCCAGAAGCTTAGTCCTGCTGGAAGCAAAAACACTGTCTTAGCTGGGGAGAGTGTAATAGTAGAACATTGCTGAGATCTAATGCAGAACAGGATAAATACACTAAGTTAGCTACTAGTCATATGAGAAAACCAAGGACTCTTGAATAAGTGAACATAAAAAAGTGATGAAAGGTATGTATCTGTAGGACATGAAAAGTGATAAAACAACAGAGACAAAGAACAGCAACAAATAGCTTATGAAATTCCTGATCTGGGAAATCTGGGACTATTGCACATATTTCAATATTGGAAAGGAGGAAACATTAGCAGTGACAATATCACTACTGATTACTCACAGGTGATGAAGAGAAAACGTGGAGTAAGCAATGATCTCTTCTTGGCTGGATCACAAGCACCTTTTCAAAACCTAAGACAAGAGGCCAGAATCTGCATTTCTCTCCTATGGAGTTAAAAAACATGCTAAAGGCTGGGGTAAATATAGTCATGCACATCACACCTGAAGTGCCTGCATAAATAATTTCTGTAGTATAGCTGGTGAGCCTACCTGCCAGCTGTCTTCTGTAACAAGCAAAACTGTTCATCTGCTGCACTGAAGCCGCACTGATCCTCCTGCTGTTAACAGAGTATTTGCTGCTGCTCCTGTTTCATATTGGAAAGGGGGAGATATTACCAAATTAGCTAGCACACCTATCTACCTGGACCTATAGCAATAAAAGTAAACATTGCTAGTGCCTAATAATATCAATGGTTGTTCTCAAGGATGAAAATGAGCCCTGCTACACAAATGGATATGCAAATAATAGACATTTCTCTGTACCATGAATGGGTCAATTAGTCATCAGATAGCAGGAAGAACTAGCAGGAATTAACTTTAGATGTGAGTGTATTTTCTAAATTAATTTTTCAATAATCACAGAAACACATCTAATTAACCCTCCATTCCCCTTGTGAAGACAGATGCCTAACAGACATTTTCCCCAGCTTCAAAAATCTTGTAACTAACTTTTCAGAGCACAAATGTGCAGTCCAAGTGCTTTCTTAATGATTAGATTTTCAAACAAATCCTGTCTGGTTATTTTCACAGATAGCTTCAAATATTGGTGCATAGTATGCCAGCATTAATATTGTAACCACTTAAGGGATTTATTCTATATTTAGAACACAGATGTTGCATCACTGTGCTAGGTAACTTGCATGTGGGGTTTGCTTGATATTTAACAGACCTCACTTGGTAAAAATTAAGGCAGCTCAACAGACTGATGTGCAGCTAAGCCACCTTAAATTGAGTATGAAGATTCATAACACTTGAGTATGAAGATTCATAACTGCTCACTATCTTACAGATATGTGAGACTGAAAGTTTTGTGAGTTGGTAAATACTATGCTGCTAATTGATGAGACCATTTATTCTACCCTTCTTACTGAACTGTACATTCCACCAGTGCATGTGTAATGAGTTATTGTCCACGTTCCTTAGTTTTGCAACTTATATTTGAACCTTGATTTACTTGAACTGCATCTTCTGCATATCATCTGAGTTGCTGTGTCCTGAGCAGATTTCCATTTCTCCTCTGACTATTAGCCCCATTCATGCAGTGATAGGCTGTGTTCATTTTCTCTTTGCACAGTGGTTAGTCTGTTAGTTAAAAGATTAGCATTATCAGTGACAGCTAAATCTGTTGCCATGGGGCTGTTAAGCCAGGTTATCTCCATGTCCATGCTTGTTGAAACACAGTGAAGGTTCATGGCAGTGGGAAATGCAACGCAGAGGAAGTGGCTCCGTATGATATCAACAACAGTTAGAACATTCATCCAATCTGTGTTTCCATTCAAGGCACAAACAGTGTCTTCAGATAAAATCCCAAAGTTGCTAGTTTTGCTTGAACCCTACAACTTGGTACAGTGTTCCATCCCTATCTTTGATACTGTTTCCTGTTTCTCCTCTTGATCAGCAAATCTCAGCGTCTAAGTGCATTTATCATCACAGATACAAAGGAGGACAGTGCTATTATTCTATTTACAATTTAAGAACCTGGGGCACAAATGAGAACAATGACTCATGAGAGGTCACAGGAAGTCTGTGGGAGAACCGGGAGGTGAACTCTGGTCATTCAAGTCCAGAGTTAGAGACCTGAACTGGCCTCTTTGATGGAGGACTGAAAATATTTTCATAAACTTGGGACTTTCGGTGCCACCTTTTTTTAATTCCTTATGAGACTGTGAATCTTGAAGATTTATCAAGTTAAACTCCAGCCTTTTCTATTGCCTTTTTTTTCTCAGCTTTGACAAATACTTATTATAATGGAAAGCAGAAAACTTTCTTGACATATTTACAGTTGTTTGCCATTCAGTTCTACCTTTCTTTGCCATTTCAATAATTATATTTCTTTAAATTTTTTTCTGAGCTTCTCCTGCTCTTGTATTTTACTAAAAAGTTAAATTTTGCATTGATATATGTATTAATATATTAATATTTGATGGTTGATATAACAATGTTTCCCATCAACTACACTGACTAGCTCTTAACTTCCATATGTCACTGCCTTGTATTGGTGAATATAAAATAGTATCCAGTTTTCTCTTTTTAAGAATTTACCTAGATTTATTTTTAACAAAAGTCCATACACAGACATGTTTTCAAAGAGAAACAGGAACTAATCTGCCAGCCTTTTTTCTTAGAAAATAGTTTTATGTTCGCAATCCTGTCACCAGTGTTTTGAGTGTTGGAAAGACCACTGCTTTATAGGAAAAGAGATACAAGTGCTGTTAAGCATAAGAACCCCATTTAAAAACTCTACACCAAGGCCCTTAATATTGAAAAGACTCTGGAAAGACCAAGTAATTCAGTCATTGAAAAGGTGTTTGGTCAGATAACCAGCTGAATCAAAGGTTTTATGGCTCAGTTTATAGCCAATAAGTAACTGAGTAGTATTCTGGTTTTGTTGCATCAGGAGAAGTCATTGAATCACCTTCTCTTTAGAATATAAGCTCTCCTGTATTCAGAAATAAGATTTCCTTTAGCCACTTTGTTCCTTTTCTTTTCTAGATGAAAATGTAAGATCTTAATGAGCAATTCTATTGTGCTATTTATCCTATTGTAATAAAGCAGCGTGTCCCACTAGGGGCCAGTTAGCCCATGGACAGCTAGCCCTGCCCTAGTATCAGGCACACATACCTGTAGCCAATTAATTAAATTAAATGGGTGCAGCTGAAAGGGGGGCAGTGGGTAAATAGCCCTTCAGGAGGAAGAGGGGAAAAAAAAGCTGGAAGTTTCTGTGAGGAGTGCAGGGGAGGGCAATAGAAGCAGCTTGAGGGACAGTATTACTGTGTATGTACTGTAATGTGTGTAGGGGTAAAACAGCACATAGGTGACACTACTTTTTATCTTTATAGGTACTTCTGGGACTCTGAGAGGATTAAGCCTGACAAAAAAAGAATAAAGGTGAAAGGGAGAACAGTGTGAAGCAGTGTTGCTTTGGATGTCATCTCTGGTTTTGTTTGTTTTTTAGAAAACACATGTGTAAGTCATCTCTTAAGGCATTTCTAACTAGCATAATAGAATCTAGCCTGATGCTCACATGAAGACTTCCTGTTAGTCATGTCTGCATATCCAGTAGTCCAAATATCTCAGTCTGCTATAAACCTTTGTATTCCCTTTGGCCTGGGATGTCATTTGATGATGACAAACTCTGAATTATAAAAGTAGGCTTATTTTTCAGAGAGTATCTCAACTTCTCTTTAAATGCATATATATCCTACAAGCAATATACTGATCAGATTATTCAATAGTACTATTGAAGCTCCATCAGAACTGGACAATGTCCTCAAGTGAAAGTCTTACTGTACTGGAGTAATGGAGGACATTCATTTAACAGCCTGCTCTCTCTCTTTAGCTTAAAACAGACCTGTGAAAATACAAATAAGCAAACAAAAATAAAAACTGAGAAAGGCACAGTAACAGTTATTTACATGGCAAGGTTGAGCAAGCTTATGAGCTTCTGTTCTCAGTAGAACTATATGAACTTTACAAAATAGCTTCCTTATTCTTAATATAGCAATTCTTTTTCCTTGTTCTTAATTTCACTTTTTGGTTCATTTATAGGGTAAAATAATTATTTTTAATAATTTATAATTTAATTTTTTAAGAAAATATTCAACAACAGTCTATTATCAGAAATAGCTGCAAAAATGAATCACCTGTAGCCCGCCAAGCCAGACTACGTACATTTGTGAATTTAGCCGCTAGAGGGACCTCCAGGAATAGAATATACAAAAATACTTGCAAAAGTTATTGTAAAGAAAAGGCAAGAAGATATGCAAATCAAACACTGTCATTTCTTTACGAGCTCTGAAATTATAGGCAATATGAATTAACAAAGTATCTGATAAATTTTATCAAGAAAAAGCACTTTGTTTTGATGGTTACATACAGAGTTTGGAGGTTTCTTTATCACCAAATTACTGAAATTAGAGTGTCTGCTTTTAAAAGACCTATTATGTACTTGTAAGGTTGTGCGTTGCATTTTTGTGGGGTACAGAGCAAATATAATGATGCTCTTCAGAGCTGCTGAGAACTAGGATTTAGGGGTGTCACAGATAGTCTGCGACAAACAGCTGTTTCCTGCAGAATGGCTATATTAGTGTAACCCTCAATTTGTTTCAAACTTCAACAGCAACTTAACAAACCAGTACACAAATATTGGTACCTCATCATACCTAAACATGCTTACTCCAAAGTAGTTATTTCACAGTTTCTTGGAACATAGAGTCTCTAATTACTAATCAATCATGCCGATTAAAAGGGTGCTCTCTTACATTTCCTCTTATATTTTTGCATTATACAGGAAGATATGATATAATGCACAAAGTTTAGGGGCTTAGCTGTGCTGAGAATACAAATGCAGCAGATCTTAATCCTAACTTTCTACTGTAAAACATGAAGTACTGCTAACATAAGTCACTATGCTTCTGAAACTGCAGATGAGGACATGAGGAGGAGAACTTCTAATTGCCTTACTGAAATCAAGGATGGACTTAAAACTTGAGATAAAATGATAAGTAGGCAACGTGTATGGATAATTTTTCCAAGAACCTTTACTAAGTTACACTGCATTGTTTGGCTTTCCCTGCTAGAACGGTACTATAGGAATAGGATCTTTTATTTTGCAAGATGAAAGCAACCTGAAATTCCAGTTTGGCAGACTTGATTCTTCATAGGTCTTCCGTGGCCTATTCACCAAGTTTACAGATTTCATTTTGTTTGCATTGAGAGATTCGTTGCTGTGGAAAGGTGTAGGTGGGGAAAGTAACATTGCTAGTTACTTTTTAATTATTCCTTTGTATTTCTTTGGGGCACTAGAAAGCTGTTTCATCAGTGTTTGTTTGGAAAATAATTTTGTACAGATTTGTCTATATCTTTGGCTTTGAATGTTATATTACTCAAATTGCGTGTGTCCAGCTTCCCATTTTATTATCTGGGGAGGTGCCTTTAATTTAAAGAATCAATCACAGCTTCACTTAACTGTAAGACTGATGGTTCCTGGCATTGAAAATGGGTTGTGAAGTATGCTGCTGCAGAAGTATGCTTATCTATCTCATGCTGCTTGACCATGGTCAGTGCTTCAGAATCACTTTGGCTCCTTCCCGTTCAACTTGCCCGAGGGATGAAAATTCTCAGGATTTCTCAGAGATTAGTCCTTTCTGTCTTTCATCTTTCCTATTTGTTGAACAGAAATAAGAAATTGAAGAGTTGTAGTGAAACTTAATTTGAGATGACAAGACTGGAGCCACATTATATGTACAACATATGGTATTAGATATAGATGAACATGATTGCAGGCAGGAACTCTTCCTTTATCTGAGATTTCAGGAAGAGATTTAGTGATAATTAATGATTCCTTCACTTGCTTCAACAACTAAGAGTGAAACTATTCCTGGAAATATCAGATTTTTTTTTTTTTAATCATGTATAGGTACCTATGTAAGTAAATATAGAGTTACAGTATATAGGGCATTTCAGAATTTTAGTTTGTCAGTTTATTTGGAGCTTATTCAACTGTGTTATTTCATATTGATGTCATGCTGACTTTATTGAAGAGACAGAGAGGAGAATTTTCTTGTGATGCAAGAAGATATCTCATTATATTTTCATTTGAAGAAAGGAATTCAGCACTATGGCCTAAGACACCTTCGCATATGTAAGTAATGTGCAAGTGAGTAATGTGAGTAATCAAATGCCTGTTCAGTCTCATGGGCTTCTAAGATTATAATATATTTGGTGTGTATTATGATGAATATAATGCAGCATTTTGTCAGTCTCTTTAGTTTTCTTTTTGAAAATATTCTCAGAAGAATCTTTTTTCGATTATGAAAATTAATGAATGATTAACCACATCAAAGGCATCAGGAGAATGGGATACTGGGAGCATGGAGCATCTGCTGAAACAGACTATGAAGAGAGAAACTGCAACTGAGATCTCCTGAGGGAGTCTCCTGTAAGTTTTATCAGGCTTTGAAAAATCTTTTGATTTTTATTTTTCCCATAGATACTGTCTTTATTGAAGACTGCAAGGAGGCTGGGAGCAGAGAAAAAGTGATGCAAGAGGGAAGATGGTAAATATGACAAAATGTGATGCAACAGAGTTGCTCTGCTACCTTTCTAGCTCCACTTTTTTCTTCTTACTGCCAGTGTGACCTTGAAGAAGGGCTCTGTCCTAAAATGAACTCTTGCTTTTAAACAAGTAAACTTCTAGGGCTTAAATTCTTAAAAATTCCTTATGGATACAAACTTTTGGTCAAACCAACAGCATCAAATAGAACTGGCAAACATTGTAGAAAATTTTTCAATCTTTATTGATATAAAATAAATTTATCGGCTGCTATTTGCTGTTCTTATAAATGAAGGTTAATTGACAAACATAATTGTCTTCCAACTACTTCTGCAGATAGACACTTGCTCAGTCTGATGTGGAATTTTTTATTTGTTTGTTTGGTCACTTCCTTTTCTATAGAAAAGATGAATATTACTATAAACAGCAGGGCTAATCTTACAGACAAATAGCAAGTATCTTTATTTTATGAGATCCAGGTTTAAGATCCAGCCTAGTTAAGCAATAAAACATATGCATAACTTCAAATGCATGAAAGAAGAAAGTATTGCTTGTATGCAATAAATCTATATATATATGTTCAGATCCTTTTTGAAATTTTGCTTTAAGGCTCAAAACCTGGGTATTTGTAGACAATTACAGTCTTTCCTCATACAACACTGATATACCTATTTACAACACCTAAACCTATGAAACCAATGTAAAAGGGGGTTTTACATGTAGACATAGCCATGCAGTAAGAGAGCATTTACACTGCTAATGTTTATCAGGATTGTCAGCTGCTTAACTGGATGGTCTCCAAACTTCAGATATCTAGTGTGCGCTAGTATCTTCTGTGACATTACTTCATTCTACTGACCATATTCCTAAACTCTCTCCCCCCTCAGTTAAAAATAACATAGCACCAGAGGGGTGGGGAATTAAAGTTGGTTTAAACTTTCTGAATAGAAAGTTATCTGCTGTTTTCTTTCACGTTTGTCTTAAGAGAAGAATACAAGATCATACTGCCTAAATAGCTTTTAGAAGTGTCTCTTTTTTGAAATACTGGGACATATTCCAAGGATTGCTTTATTTTGCTTAATTCTTCGGGGTCAACAGCTTGTGTCTCTTCCCAGAATGCAGAACTTATCCTAATTACCAGGAGAATTATTACTAATAATTATACTGTGGTGCTCTTTTGACGAATGTATGCCAAAGGTGCCACCTTCCCTAGACGTTCTTACCTCAGTACTTCCTCATGGTACTTCGGCTTTCGTTGACTCAGGGCAAGCCTCACAGCAGTGGTTGCAGTTTTGGTGGTAGGTTTCAATTCAGCACTGCTCCCGTTAGCATGTCCTTGAAAAGAAATGAGGTGGTAGTGGAACCTAGAGGGGAAAATACTGGTTTTTAAACCTAGAAATGGTCTAAAGATATTGAAGATTTTTGTGAAGTAACTGGCAATGTGTCCACAGCTGTGTAGAGGTCAGGTATGCAAGGTCAAGCAATGATCAGGGCATGTTACAGGAATGGTTGATTGTAACTTCCCTTAAACGACTGATATAAATAATTTATTCTATGGCTAGATGGGAGGGAATTAATAGATGTCAAAGTTACAAATTCAGGAATGGCATAGAACCTGTGGATCTTCCTGCTTGAAGAAGTTGGAATTAATTCACTTGAAGGAAATAAGGAGCTGAAATAGCCTAAGGATTCCCTTCAGCTGTAAAGTGAGGTGATGACAAGCACTAGTGGAGATGGACAAAGTTGTTACTGTACATTTTACAGCACTTTTGTCTCAACAGGTGGGCTTTTGCGGCATTCTGAAGCTTTGAATGTTTTACACTGTCCATATCTGCAGTTTCTACTCATGTGCTACTCAAGGTGCCTGACCAGAAATGCCTGTCTTCAGGGAAAATCTTGCTGTATGTTTATATAATGAGCGTAAATGTATTCAAGAGCCTCTAGCAAAGATTTTGCTTAAATTTAAGAATTAAAGTTAAGCTTATTCAGTAAGTCTCTCCACAGAAAAGGTTAAGCCATAGCCTTCTCAGGACTTCAGAAATGAAGTAAACACTTCTCTCCCAATTCTTTTACCTCTACGCTAAATCCTAAGACTGAGGTTTTATTTGCTCTAGTTGTTATTGTCATGTTTTCAGGCTTTTTTTGCGTTCGAGGTCTAGATGCTTATTTGTATGGCAGTTTTCCACAGGAAAGTTTAATATAAAGACATGTCTCTGTAAGCAGAATTTCTTAATTAAAATGGAGAACATTTCAAAAGTAATTATCATACCATGACTGTCATATGAAAGTATTCAAAAAATCTAGTACTTAATTCTCAGTCCAGGATTGAGTCACTTACCTACATCATTGTCTGTGATTTTAAAATGATCTACTGACTGAGTAAATTGAGGACTCTTGAGGAAATGGAATTCAACAAAACATTTGTTCTAATTCAATCTTTACCTCTAACAACTCCCATTCTCTAGCTGGGCAGAAACAGGAAACTGTATTTAAAAAAACAGAACAAAACAAAAAAAAATACCCCCAAAGTAATCTTACAGCAAGCAACAAACAAAACACATGATTTCCCTCCCTGCCAGCCAAGAATTCAGTCCAACCTATAATTGCAAGTATAATGGCTTTTAGCATATATTAATACCACTCAGATACCTTAAGTTAAAGTCTTTGATTTCATAGGGAAGTAATAACATAAAAGATCAAAGTGTCACTTTATAACTTGCTGCACCACTTATAAACATTCAGCAGTGATAAAGGTTATGACTTTGCAGTTTTATCTCACGCAGTAGTTATAAAATGAATGAACAAAACAAAAAGATAACAGATAATTAACATATGTAGCAATGCATAGATTTAAAAGGGCATAACTGGAGATGAGATAAAGAAATACAGACCTGAGCTTGAACAAGCATTTCTGATCTGTTCTAGTCAAATGGTGGGATTTTCAGAAATGTTTTACTAGTCCTGCTCCCTTAGCCTTACTGGAATTGGGAGCATTGTCATCAGCTTCACTGGTGGTACCATCAGACTTCCAAGACTGACGGCACATCAGGTCTCACTTCTAGAAGCCGCAGCATCCTACAAATGTAAAACTTTAATGTCATACTTGCAAACAAAGAAATAACAACTATCACAGCCATTATTCATCTTGCTACGGTTTCTTAAACACTTACAATAGACCAAATCCTGATTTTTTCTAAGAAATAACTCAGTGTATAGTTCCACCTTAGCATTTAATACCCTATATCCTCCCTATTATTCATCAAGTATAAGAATCAAGTATATTCTTTGTCTCTTCACTATCATAGCACTGATATCTGGCTCAGTAAACATTTTTTAAACACTTCTCCACCTTCTCTTTCCATTCTTAGCTCTTCTATGTTTACACCATATTCACTGGATATTTTTCCTCTTAACCATCTATCAATAATGCAGTAAAAATAGTGCATTTTGAGGAAATCACAGATTCTAGTGAAAAGAGATTTAGATGTTGCCTGAATACTTTAATACTTTAATAAATATTTTTGGATGAAAATGTATTTTTTTTGTAATGATTGTTTGAAAAATATAGTTAAAATTAGAGGTCCAAACGAAAATTTTATGAAAGCTTTTCTGATATGATAAACAATTAAAAGTATTGGGTCATGGAAAATATTTTAGATTTTTCTTGCTTTACAGTAAGAATATGATTGAAACACTTCAGTTGCTTGGAACAGTTTCTCATTGATCCCTAAGGATCAAATGAAGTTCTTATGAATTTACTTTCCTTAGCTATTTAGGTACCCTGTACTTCTCCAACTTTTGTTATGGAAGTGAATTGTATAGATCGTGGAAAAAAATCCATTTTCTTCATTTCAGATATACTGGGATTTCTATTCTATATTTTCTTAAAGTACAAAAAAAAAAAAAAAAAGCCACAGTATTTCGAAAACATTTTCAAGGAAGAACAAAGGCTATTAAAATATAGCCTCTTCTAATTGTGCTAAAGTCTTTAAATCGTGCTTTAATGCGCAACTGGCTCTGGAATAAGTTCTCTACATACAGTAAGTTAGCCCTTAATATAAAATAGAACATTTAGGTAAAGAAACATATTTGTTAATTTCGATATCTTAAGTAGATTAATCAATTGGGTTAGTCCTCAAACAGTGAGCGTTTGAGGGTAATAAAGTCTTTCTTCCTTTGGTCATTTTTCTTTGAGGTTTATTGTAGGAAATACTGTTAGTTATTCTAATATTTACTATGTTAGTTATTCTAATATTTACTAGTTTGTGACTCTTCCCTGTTCTAATGGCTGACAATCCATCTCAGAGACTCACAGAGTCGTCCCGTTTGGTGCCGTGTTGCTAATCTGAGGTGTCCTTACCAAGACGGAGGCCCTGTTCCTGGCCTTCTGGCATGGTTGTGGTTGGTGGTTTCACCAGGAGTGAAAACTGAAACGTTTCTCTCAAAAACAATGGGCCAAACTCAAAATAATGGCTAAAATGCAGGCGCGAAGTGGGAGAGCACACTGGGTCATGCTCTCCTTGGCTCCCGACATCCATCCCATGGCCAAGACCTAAGCAAGCTCCTGAGGGGGGAGGTTCAGGTGTTTCCAGAGTCATAGAAAGGCTGTTTTTTTTTTTTTTAATTGAATTTTAATTTAACTTAATTTTCATCTTGTTCTAACCAAATCCTTTGATTGTTGGTTTAAAAAGATAATTTGCTAAGCTTGTTTCGACCGCTTTGGCTTTGCCGGTGGGTTCCTGGCAGGTGCGGATCGGCTCGCGTTCGGAGCGGGCGGCCGGGCTGCCCATGGCGCGGGCTCCCGCCCGGCCGTGGTGCGGGGCCGCAGCACGCGGGGCTGCTTCTGCCGCTCTTTATTTAGCACCGTATCTCCCCGCCGCATTCCTGCGCGAGCGCCCGCGTCACCCGCGAGCTCCGCGGCACCCTGCTCTATTTCGGGCTGGAAACAAGGCGCTCCGCACATCAAAGGCCGCCCTTCTCCGCAGCGCTGGGAACAGGAATCGCTAACCGGCTACATTCTTACTCGCTATGAAGAACGGGGCGTCATCCCGCTGTTCGTGTGAGACCTGAGGCGCGCAGAGGCAGGGCTGCCCCGCGGCGGGAGGC